>CM051271.1:30011065-30131065 GCA_027921565.1 Artemia sinica | reverse complement strand
AAAAAATTCCACAATTTTGCAGACAGGAGCTTGGAACCTCTACAGTAGGTTTCTCTGATATGCTGAATCTGAGGGTGTGGTTTTCATTAGGATTCCTTGACTTTCAAAGGATATTTTTCCCCTTTTCTGAAAATCGGGCAAATTTCCTGAGGTACGTAGCCTTTTATGGGTAACACTAAGCTCAGTGAATCTCATATATTTGGAATCAGGATAATAATTCGATTCTTTTGATATATTTATTGATATAAAAATTCCGTTTTTACAGTTTCAGTTACTATTGAGCCGTGTCGCTCCTTGCCACTATAGAGATATCTAGACAGTACAATCATCCTAAAAATAATCTGTCACCTAGAGTCTCAGCGTGCTTAAAATCTCCTCCAATTTAATTGGTTTAAGCAATCCATTGTATATTTCTCAGTTCCTTGATCAAATGTGAAAAATGGTGCGAACCTGTATTATTTATCATTGCGGAAGGAGAAAGAAAGAAGGAGAGCCGGCAAAATGGTTCGCTACTTTCCAATCTCACAGGTATGACTTATGACTTGACTGAGCGGTGGATCTAGGATTTCTAAAAGGGCGGTTTTATTAAATTTTAGCAAATGCGGAAACTTCCAGTGCTAACTTCTGATCAACGCTGCAACAGGGAAATAGCCAGAATTTCATAAATAGTAGGAGAGGGATCCACGAAGTGGCAGGACTATTCGGAATTTGCGACAAAACGTTTTACCATAAAGGGGCAACCTAATAGTTTTAGCACAGATTATCTATTATGTTTCACAATAATCTGTGGTTTTAGATAGTAATCTTGCGCCATGGAGCGTCAAAACGTTTTCCTTCTCGGTAACGAAAAAATGTTTAAAAACTAGTATTTAATTATCTCCTTCATGAGATACTCAGTACTACAGACAATAAAAATCAAACCAATATCATTAACATATGTGAAAAACGAATATTTGTACAGTGCTCCTTACTAGCAGTTCGTTACTACGAACTGTTCGAGAAATTCTCCTAAACTCAAGAATTATATGACGAAATATTGTATACTCTGTTTTTCTGTATGTGCAAGGGGCTATCGTATATCGCTATCGTCTATTTGTCTATCGCTTATTACCCAATTTCAATTTTGCCAATATTACCCCCCCCCCCCGCCGAAACATATTCAACTTGGTTACAGCGTAGGATTTTCTCTTTATCTTCGGTGAGAAGGGAGGGTGAGTTACGGATTCTCTTAGGTACAGCGCTGTGTTCCAATCAGTGCTAACGCTTGGTTATACCACAAATTAGACCCTACAGGCTTAAAAGAGTTCACAAGATCCCCGACTGCCATAGTACAATGATTGGGTTTGCGAGTCTAGAGGTGCGAGACACATGAAAAGAAGGATATAATAAGCAGGTATTGCAGGATTCGGAGGTTCTGCATGTCTCCTTGGCTCAAAATCTGGTTACAAATGGGTGTGAAAAAGTTTAAGCACGTTTTCTTATTGTTATTAGAATTAATCTTTATTCAAAAATCTTTTGTAATATTTCATTTATCTTGTACCGATAATTTCTCTTTTTCCAGATTTTTCCAGAATGATGAAACTGAATCAGCGCCTTTCTTAAGTTGACGTCTTCCAAGATCAATCTTGTACAGTGAATCGGAATAAATGTAGCTTTTTACTTCTCTTTTGGCAAGTTAAATTAATTAAACATGTTCGCTCTTTGAAGTTTTTTCTTTTTAATATGCAGGGGTTCTATTTTTTTTAATGATAAACATTCTCCACAATCATTGATGGTGCATAGGGCCTCAAATCAACGCTTCAGTTGCTGGGTCTTCTTTGCAGGGCAAATTCCAGGCCTGCTGCCCAACCTTGCGGCGGTGAGAATTGAACTCCCTTCCCATACTGGAAGATCTAAACATTGTCCTACCATAGGGTAGGAATTCTTTTGAGCCTTGAAGAATGGACTTGTGTTTACAGCAACTCTTATTGTGAGGGAAAAACTATTTACTTTCAATCTGAATATGTAATCACAGTTTTCTCGTCTTTCACAGTATTGAGTACCAACAATTCAACTGAAGAGAGTAAAACAAAACTTGTAATGCAATAATTATGCGGGACCGCGTTAGAAATCTGTCCAATACAATTCAAGTTAACCCCTTGAAAAATAAGGAAAAGTCCAATTTTCCAAAAAGAACAACAACAACCAAACATAAAAAAAAATGCAAAAACTATCACAATAGAAATATGACATCTAGATTAGCATTCAAATTTGGTTTAAAAGCAAGTGGAAACTTTCTTGAGGCAGAAACAGTGTTTCTTGTTGTCCAATTAATGTACTTTGGGTTTCTCCTGCGAAAGCTACCTTTTTTTTTTTTAGCGAAAATGTTTGTTTCGTAGTCTTTAAAAATTGCAAGTGTTTTGGATATCAAAAGCAGTTTTCAACCATTCCTGAAAGCGAGAAAATAAAACTTTTAACGTATTTTAAAAAACTACAAGCTGTTGCTATTTTTACGGACATCCTACTGGATTCTTAGGTAGACAACCTACTAAATTACTGATTAAACATATTGATCGATCATATGGAGTTGCCAAATTGATTTGACACAAAAAAGTCACGTAACAGCTTTAGAGGGTTTTTCAAAATCCCAATAGGAAAACATATTTGTTACACGCTATACAAAGCTATAAAAGAAACTATTTTTAGGAAACGACACGATCGAGTTTCCTGAATTTGTGATTGGGATGGCTAAGAGCGTCAACGACATTGACGCTGAAAAAGAAATCAAAGATGCCTTCGACGTCTTTGGCAAAGATTGCAAAGGCAACAACAACAAAAATGGCAACAAAAATTCAAATGAATTTACTGAAAAAAATGTGCATTGTCAGTTTAATATGCATATACTGATATTTGTTCATTAAAATCTTAATTAATTTTTGTTTTCTTAAAGTTATAAGTGAAAACATTTAAGAAAATTTTTTTCAGTAAAGTACAAATTATATTCTGGATTTTAGAAAGCATAGGGTATGTTTTGACGGGCGTCTTCGGTCTGAAAAACCTCTTTCTAGCTAATTTATCTATTATGGACTGCCTCCCCGTAGTAACATAATATTTGTAGGCATGAATATATAATGAGTCGGAGATAATAGGCTTGAGATTGTCTGTGCAGGATTTCAACTCTTGTTGATAGAAGAGCATCGCCAAGTGCTGAAAACCATGTTGTGACAAAGATGGGCCCAGAAATGCACAAAGCCTCCATTCATGGAGGTCCCAGGGACTTCTTGCTGTCCGGTTCTAAGCCGGCTTAAGCACTTCGGTGTAGACTTGAGAAGATATGTGATCCCCGTCCTGCACTGGTATCCGGGATCATTGCTTTTCCTGATGTGAAAATAATTTCAATGATTTAAAGAACATTAAAATTGGAACTTGGAATGTTACGACGTCAAAAAATGACCATCGTACCGACATTTTGACTGACGAATTCAGATGGTTCAAACTGGACTTATTAGGAGTTCCAGAAACTCATATCCCAGGGGTAGGAAGCATGAAATTAGGTGATACAGAATTTGTTTACTCAGGCAGGTACATAGACAAGGAGTAGGGCTCGTGATGAAAAAGGAAGCTGCTAAGTCTTGATTAGGTTGGGAAGGTATTAATAATAGGATACTAATTGCTCATTTTATGACTAAAAAGTTCAGGGTATCATTTATAGTAGTATATTCCCCTGTAGAACCGACTGACGGAGATACTAGTGACTCAGATGAATTTTTCTTACAGTTACAGGAGCAAATAGACAGGGTCCCAGGTAGAAATATGATGTTTTTACTTGGAGATTTTAACGCCCAGGTCGGTAAAAATAGGGATAGGTAGTATCCTAGCCTAGGTAAATTTGGTGTAGGAAAAGAAAACAGTAATGGATACAGACTTTTGCAATTTTGTAGGTATAACAATCTAGTTATAACCAATACGGTGTTTGGTCATAAAATGGCTCATAAGTTAACATGGTATTCATGTGATGGTAAGACAGCAAACCTTATTGATTATGTTATAGGAAATCGAAGACTGGCAGGATCAATACAAGATACTAGGGTATTTAGAAGTGCTGTTATTGATGTTAAAAGTAAAGATCACCATCTAGTAGTGTCAAGGGTTAATTTAAAGCTGAAATATCGGAAGGGTAACTACCTCCCGGGAAGTTATGATGTTGGTAGACTCCAGGATGAGAATTTGAGAGAAACTTTCCAGGAACAGTTGAATACTAAACTTGAGAGTTTAAAACTTGATAATGTGGAAGATGGTTGGAATAATTGTAGAAAAATATGTTGTGAAGTTGCTGAAGGTGTCTTAGGGAAGAAAGCTAGAACTGCAGCTAAGAATAATAGTGAAAAAGATTTATGTTTAATAGAAAGGAGAAAGGACTTGTACAATAATTATCTGAGTGATAGATCATATGAAAACAAAAGGAATGTTAAGAAAGTGGAGAAAACATTAAAATATGAACTAAGGAGGTGTGAAGTGGAGGCAATGGATAAAATTGCCGAGGATCTGGAAGATGCAGCTAGACGGCATAATAGTAAAATATTGTACTGGCATGTTAATAAATTGAGAGGGAGTAGTCAATCCGGACTTGGCCCAGTTAAAACAGAAATGGGGCCACAATTAGCGATAAGGAAAGAACTAAAGAGAGATGGGCCGAACATTTTGATAATTTACTTAACTGAGAGAGTTGCAGGGAAAGACATAGAGGAAAATGAAAAAGTTTGTGATACCTTGGATGTGAAGGAAGTTTTGTTTTGTGAGGAAAAATTAGCGACAGTACTGAAAGGATTAAAAAATAATAAGGGTCTAGGTGCTGATAGGGTGGTAAATGAGTTTCTTAAATATAGTGGCTCTGAGGTTAGAAATAACTTACTGAAGATTATTAACATGATTTTTGAAAAAGGGGAAGTATCTAACGATTTTAGGAAAACCTTAATTAAGCCACTTTATAAGAAAGGTGATGAAAGCGAGCGTGGTAATTATCGAGGCATTAGTCTGGTCTCTGTAGGTAGTAAATTACTTAGTAATATGATACATTTTAGACTGAGAGATGCCGCAGACAAAGTTTTAAGAGAAGAATAGTGTGGTTTTAGAAAAGGTAGAGGATGTGTCGACCAAATTTTCACTCTTAGGCTAATAATTGAGAAGTGCCTGAGTTGTCAAACACTTTTGGTCCTCAGTTTTAAAGATTAAAGAGCAAGCTTTCGATTCTGTTGATAGAAGAGCTTTAGTAAAGGTTTTATCCTTGTATGGTATACCAGACAAATACATTAAAGTGATTAGTGCTATGTAGGAGAATAACACTGCTGCAGTTAAGGTAGGAAATGAGGTTAGCAGCTGGTTTTATATTAAATCAGGAGTTAAGCAGGGTTGTGTTCTATCCCCCTTTATATGGGTTATTTTGATGGACTTTGTCTTAAGGAGCACAGGAAAGGCAATGGGAAACCACGGAATCAAATGGGGAGGAAAAAGTCTCCTGGACTTAGATTATGCTAATGATTTAAGCATTCTAGATTAAAGTGTGAGCAAAATGAATGAAATTTTAGAGGCTTTGCGGGTTCAGGGTGCTAGAATAGGTTTGAAAATTAATGTTAAGAAGACTAAGTCACTAAGGCTAGGAATAAGTGAAGATGAAAAGGTGACGTTGGGTAATGAAAAGATTGATCAGGTGGGCAGCTTCACTTACCTTGGTAGTATTATTAGTAAAGATGGTGGGAGCAGTGAAGATGTTAAAAGTAGAATAGCCAAGGCTCAGGTGTTTTTTCACAGTTAAAAAAAGTTTGGAAGGATAGGAAGATAAGTCTGCAAACCAAGATTAGAATATTAGAAGATACAGTGATGACAATGGACAATGGTCATTATGGGTGCCCAGAAAAGCGGATGAAGATTTGCTAGATGTTTTCCAGAGAAATTGCTTAAAGTACCAAGGACACGAAAATGAAAACACATTTAGCCCTCTTAATCTATTTTAGGTCTATTCATACCTGAAAATCCGGGTTTCCTACGAGTTTTTGTTTAGCTGCTATTAGCATTTTTAGTTTGAATAAATTCGCAAAACAGTGTTGTCAATATAAAACAAGGATAAACTTCGGAGCTGAATAATATTAGCGAAAACTATTTCCTACGAATCCGAAACTGTTTTTCATTTGTGAAAATTCAAATTTACAAAATCTGTTGATTGCTATATATATATATTAGTGAAACTACATTTTGTGAAAAAAATATGACCTCAAGTTCAGAAAATGACTATTCTGATGTGTCAGAAAATATTTTGATGATGACCAAGCGCTAGATGGTATGCAAGATACCATTTCAGGATACTTGTTCCAGCTAGACCCCGACGCCGCACCGACGGATCGACCAAACGCCGCTGACGAGAGGCCTGGCGCCACCGAAGTGTCGTAACGCCGCTGGCGCGCCGCCGCCGACAGAGGCGGCGGTGTTCGGTCGATTTCAAATTAATTTTGCGGCAATTCTTTATTGCGTCAACCGCAAATTCGGAGCTTTTCCTTCTTGTGTGGTTTATTTTCCTGATTAGAAATCAAGCAGGGCTTGCACTATCCCCGAATTTTCGGATATTTCCCCGAAAATCTATGCGTCACCCCGAAAAAAAATTTGGTTCCCCGAATCCCCGAAAACCACGCAATCACGGTGCCACCCCTAGCGATTTATCACCAGTGACTTTCCCTGCCAAATATTACTTGGCATACCATAATTCTTCACTACTCTCTTGTTCATTAATTTTCATCTCTTTCGTTACTTTGCATAAAAAAGAGACAGATGCAATTGCAAATATTGCAAGATACACAGGTCTTCATATGTTGATAAAAAACAGGATCGTCTTTATGAAATGAGTTCAAATCATTTCGAATGCAGTTTCCCAATAATAATAATAATATTTATTTTTGACCCACTAACAATTATAAAAAAGTGGAGTAACAAAAGAAAATAAAAAGTAAAGACATACAAAAACAAAACACATGCAAAACAATATCATTATAAAAACTACAAATACAAATCAAAACAATCGCACAAGAGGATGAAAAGGACCCAACCGCTTGCAGGCCTCATCTTTTAACTTGGAGTCCAACTTGTTATATGACGTCAATATATCAGTTGCATTAAATATTCGAATAATCTTACGGTTTCTATACCAACGAGGCAAATACAAAAGATATTTACAATAACGGAAATACAAAACTCTAATATCCTGCATATCATTATTATTAAAAAATGGGCGCAAACCTGATAGAAAAAGAATGGAATGGTCACAATACGTAGAATATAGTTTAGCCAATGCCTTACGAGAATGTCGGCCACGATTTGGAACAATTTTAGCATAACCTGCTTTAAGCTTATTCTTAATATCTGCAAGTGCACTAGCACGGATAGCTGAAATAGAAGAGCAGATACTAATCCCGAGCCAACGCAACGCAGGAGCCAGCTTAACTGAAAAAGAACTACAACACAAATCACTACTTGGGTTTTTAGCATTGAAAACTAAATATTCACATTTTTCAGCATTTAGCACGAGGCCAATTTTTTCCAAAAGCTTAGAAACAAACTGGGTAGACTTAGCTAGGGTTAATTTTGAACGGCTAATAAGTAATAAATCATCTGCATAAGCAATATAAGATAAATTAGTTAGACCCGTAAAACACGACGGAAAAATACGAGAAAGCACAGGGTATAAACAAGCATTAAAAAGGTATGGTGACAGAACCCCTCCCTGCCTAAGTCCAGACCGAATTGGAATATTACCAAAAAAGATCTCTCCTGACCGAAGTCGAACATATGAATTTGCATACCAAAAACGAAGGACACATATAACAGATGAATTCACTCCTAGCTGGGTAAGAGAATACCATAGTTGGCTGTGACAAACCGAATCAAAAGCTTTTGAAATATCTAACGCACATAAATGAACTTCAGATCCATCTTTTTGTGCTTGAATTAAAAAAGAAGTAAGAATTCGATGCGCATGTTGGCATCCAATATTTGGTTTAAACCCAAATTGATTGGACACATAATCAACATTTGGAAGAATTTCAGGAAGCAGGACATATTCAAAAACTTTGCTCAGCGAACAAGCTACCGTAATAGGTCTATATGATGCGCAATTAGTCGGATCTTTCCCACGTTTAAGAATCGAAGTGACACTCCCGCACAAAAAAGAATCAGGGACCAAAGACGTACATAGACAAATTTGAAATAATAACTGCAAATGATAAATCAATTCTTTCGAATCAATATGAAGGTTAAAAACACTAATACCATCAATATCACATGATTTAGATTTTAAATTCTTAACACAACGAATCACACGGTCAGCAGAAACGGGAGGTACATGGCCTTGGTAAATTTTCGCAGGTAATACATAAGAACAGAGGTTAACAAATTGAGAGTGAACCGCATAATTCATAACATTAAAAATCTTATTATAATGATTAATCCAAGAGGCATTAGGGATCCGATCGGCATTAGGAGGTGAATCAAGTTTCGCAACATTAATCACTTGTTTCCACTGACTAGAGGTCTTCGGAAATTCTACACCATTGTACCTTACTTTACGAAGATAACGTTTAAACTCCAACTTCGTTTTCTGTTTAATGTCAAAAAGGTGACCCCTTAAAGGGCGGCCGCACGCTACCCAAATTCTAAGCCACAATTTTGCACGATTTTTCACAATTTTTAAATCAGGGTCAGATTTCCATATTGAGCCTCTAGTCTTAAGCTTAAAACGACAAAGCGGGACAGCCACTTCTTCAGCTTTTTTCAGACAGGAAACAATCTGGCTGTAATATATATTCAGCTGAACTCGAGCTTGTGGGGATATAACACTGGTACAGAGTAAATTAAATGGAACTTTAATTGTAGACAGAAGAAGAGCAAGGGTAGATAGATATAGAGGCCAGTCCGCTTTATTCCAGTCTCTTTTGATTATCCACTTTTTGTAATTAGTACATAAGTTCTGTTCAGCCCGAGTCGTATTGATGGTGACAGTGGCTGAAAGGGGCAGATGGTCATAATCACGTTCATCCTGGTCAATGTGAATATCACTAATAGAAATACCAGAAGAAACAACACAGTGATCAATATCAGACAATGAACCGCTATTATGTATGTATGAATGGGATGCATCTTTATCCAAAACCCGATAGCCATTAGGTAGCGAATCCAAAAATAAATCAGTTCGTGTTGAGGTAGAGTTTATATCACAGTTCATATCGCCTAAAAGGATCCAATCCAATCCATTACTCTCAACACTAATAAGAAGGGTCTTTAGCGATGCACATGCTTTAGTATACTTTGTTAGAGAGGGAAATGATCTTTGGTCGCAAGGGAGGTATACATTAATAAGAACTAGGACGTCATAAAGAAAGATTTAAAGGAAATGGGAACTTCGTGGGCGGGTGTAAAAAGGGAGGCTTTGAATAGATTGGGGTGGAGGAGGAGCGTGCGTAGCTGTGTTGGCCTCAGGCGGCTTGGTGCTGCGATGAGTTGTTAGTAGTAGTAGTAGTAGGTTAGCAAGACGGATTGCAATGAAATAATCACATTCACGATAACACACAGGGGATAGCGGGAGTAGTTTATGTTTTAATACGCAGGCCAGCCCGCCTGAAGGTCTCCCAGAAGTTTTTCGGGCACTTCTAGCGAAAACCAAGTGTTCTTTACTCCTGCGAAGGGAGTTCAAACTCACCAAAGGCAAAAGATGTTCTTGTAGAAACAAAATGTCGAAATTAGATAATTTCTGGTTCAAAGAATCATCCTTATCCTTCGTTCCGTTAATGTTGAATGAGCATATAGAAAATTCGATTTTTAATAGTCAATCGCTATTTCTTACATCGTTTGTAGTCAAGAATTTTATTTTCAAGTTGAATCCAAAAAAAACCTTCTATTGTGACAATTTAGCTATAGACTAAGCTATGTACAAGGTTTGGGAATTAAAGATTGAACTGGAAGTTACCTAAAAAATATGATTCAAAAATAAATTATAAATTATTGCCTATAGGAGGGGGGATAGGGGGCTATCATTTTAAAATGATAATCCCTCATTTTTTTTATTGAAAGCGGGGATGCCAAAAGGTTAATTATTTTTTTCATTTAAAATGGAGACAGAAGAAAATGATATCAAATTCCCTAGGAAACCATTGAAATATTTTGATAGACCCAAGGCCCCCCATTAGGACTAGTTCATTGTCTTGGGTATTTTGCGATTTCTCATAGGCTACTGGCCTAATTTGCATTTTGTGCGTGCTCCCTTTTAATTGTATTCTTTGGATCTTATTGAATGCCACGGCAAATCTATGACTCAGTTTTCCAATAGTTTGAGATATATCTGAGTAATTTTGACATTTTTGTTGTTGTCTTTGCACCCCCTTACTCACACCCTCAATTTTTTTCAAGGAACACTAAGCTTTTTAACGTTATTTTGCGTGTTTATTTGAACCATATAGTGACCTAGTTAATTATTAAGTAACTTATTTTTCTAATGAAAGCTGAGACAGTATCCTATAAATGTGGTATCCAGAGGGGCGGGGGGAGGGAAGTATTACATTTAAATGATAATATCTCGAAATTTTTTTTATTGAAAGCAGGGATCCCCAATTTGTTTTTTTTCTAATTTAAAGCAGAGACGGTATTTTATCAAGGTGGTATCCAGAGAGAGGGGGGGGGAGTAGTGAGCTATAATATTTAAATAATAATACCTCGATTTTTTTTAAAGAAGGGGTGCCAATAAGTTAAATATTTTTGTTATTTAAAGCACAGACGGTATCCTATCAAGATAGTATCCAGAGGGGGGGGGCATAGGGAGCTATTATATTTAAGTGATAGTACCTGTTTTTAATACAAGATATCTTTTTAAGAATCCAAAAGAGCAAAAAAAAAAAACAATCAATATCAAAGTCACCCATTTCAACTGTTTTAGATGTGATAGGCAAAGGGCATTATAAAAAAATTAAGCTTCTAAGTTCAAAGCTATATTCAAAGTTTTCTGATTAGCCTAATTTAATATTAAGATGGTCTGGCCTAAAAAATAAGACACACGTATAGTCAGAACTCCATTGCAAATCCATATATAGCTAAATTTATCAAGACTCCCCCCCTCCCTCCCTCCATAATGGTGAAAAATATACCCTGAATTATAAATCAACACCATATTTTTGGTACATAGCCTAGACTGCAGTTTTCAACAAAATTTAGCGTTTCAGCACAATTCAAAATAATGAGTATTTTTCATGCTCTTTTATAATTAAATAATCACTTTACAGGGACTATTAATTTTGAGCCCTGAAGGGGCTAGAAGGCTCAGAACAGCCCATAGAAACCTAGTAACCCTATGCTCAAAAATTTGCTTCTTTAAATAACTGGCTAAGAAGAAAAATAGGTCATATGTAGCTGACTAATGATTGAAGCTGACTTATGCTATATATTTCCATATTAGGGGGGGGGGAGTAAAGCATAGGCTCGTGGTATCAACTTCAAAGTCTAATAACCATAATAATTTATTTATTATGAAGTAACTAAGTAGAGTCTTTTATTCAGGCTCATCACTAAACAAAATATAACCCAGTTGTGCTGATGATTTGTATCTGGTAATTATGTCAGTGATTCCAATTCTCAAAATGTAAATGGGGCAAAAATAACCAGTAAGCCATGATAAAATAAAAAGTAGCAAAATAGAAATAAGAAGGTATTATTCAAAGTCTAACTGAGGCAACTGCTCCCCCCTCACATAATTGGCACCCCAAAATTATGTGGCCTAATGCTGAATTAGAATAAACAGTGTACAATGGCAAGTACAAACAATACAATAATATATTGTATATGATTCATAATACAATATATATTACATAATAACAATGACAGATAATGATCTAATAGTATTGCTTTATTTAATCAACATTTGTCATTCAGAGAAGACATGACTCTCTAATTTTGTTCTTAATATAATTCCTGTTTTGTGCAACTAGATTTTTTTTGGTACTGTTCTAATATATGGGCAACATGCAAGAATGCAACTTGAGAAAAGCCAAGAACAGACAACATTACCCAGTAATTTCCTATCTTATGCTCTATAAACAAGGGGTTTCTCACTCAAGGAACTATATTCAAGCTTTAGTTTTTTGGGGTTTAGGAGGAAAAAAGGTACCTAGGTTAGTTTAGGTTATGTATTTATTATATGCTATGCTTTACCCCTACCCTCCTAATGTGCAAATATACAGTCAAAATTTGTTTCTAAACTATTATATTTTTATCCTATTTTGTTTTATTTCACTAGTATTAACCAAACCTCACTTCTTGCATGTTCCCCAGATATTAGAACAGTACCTTTTTTCCTGCATTGCTTTAGTATAACAGTGTGACATGCTTTTCACTAATAAATACCCATAATTTTTTGAAGGCCTATAGGATATATGTTCTGAAAATTCAATCAATTATTATTATTGTTGCTGGTTTGTCTGTGAGTCTAGGCAATTTGATGTTCATATGTTAGTCCTAAAACTCAGCTGCCCTTGCCTGAGACTATAGGCAGGCAGACCTTATGTCACTTGTTCACCTGCAAATCTAGGCAACTTGTTGGGTCAACCAATTTTGAATGAATTTTGTGTTAGTGTAACTATCTGAGCTTATAAACTGGGTTGCCTGTCTAAGACTTTAGGCAGGTAGACCATATGCCACTTGTTTGCACACAAGGCCAGGCAAATTTTCAGTCAACCAATTTTCAATTAATTCTGTTTTAGTGTAACTGTCTTGGCTTATAGATTGGGTTTTCGGACTGAGGACTGCAAGTCCAGGTGACTTAGTGGTCATGTTAATCCTAAAACTTGGTCAAAATGCCTTAGACTCTAGGTGGACAGGCCTACTTGAATTACAATAGAGATGACTAAGACTTTTGGGCTGACTCACAACAGACAATGTCTATGGAACTTGCTGATGAAGAAGCATCCTAAGCCTAATTTTCCTGGCCACATAAATTCTCAGGTAGGTTGACTAAGTTTTAGGATTGATATGTGACCACCAAGTTGCCTGAACTGCAATTGGAACTATGAAAAGCCATCTGTATGACTTTGTTGTTTTCTCTATGTATCAGTGGAGTAATGTAATTTCTTTTGTATGACATTTTAGTGGATCATATATTAAATAAGAAAACCAAAAAGCATTCTGTAGAACTTTATTCATGTTTCTCTATAATTATTTTATATGTATTAAAAGTTTCTCTATATTAAAAAGTCATACAGAAGACTTTATATCATTCTCCATGTTTAAAGGAAACACAATATTGCCTATTGTTTTGATTTTATAGTGCTTTGTATATAAGAGTAAATGACAATATTTGTTGCTTAGAGTATAAAGAACCAATAACTTTAATAGGCCTAGTCAAACAGTGCTCACCCAAGTAATTTGTATTTCTAATATAAAAAAAGCATAAAAGGTATATGCTACTATTATATAGTAACTATGAGGTAGATTTATATCAAAATATTCAAGCAAATCACATAGCCTACTAGGTGTCTTACCTTAGCCTACATAAGGTAGGCTATCAGTGGAAGTCATTAGGTCTGCAAAACTACCAATAGGGTAGCCTATATATTGATACTTTCTTTTAAAATCATTAATGTTTACCTTTACACTGCTTCATGGTTAAAAGATCATGGAATGCCAAAAATCCTAGTAACATCAAGACTAGGCCTAGTCTCGCCAAGCTCTTTTCAAGAAGCATTCCTTAAAAGTATTTTTCAAAGAAAAGAGCTTTGCTGAACTAGGTTCCGATTTCTGTTTTACCAGAACATACAAGAAAACAACACTTTCTAAGGCTATATGCTGATTTATTTATTTTTTGGTCATTTTCTGCTGTTTAACAGCACACGTTCTTTATTTTTGAAATTGGCCACGAACTTTGTATTGGAATACATTATGTAAACAGGCGATCTTTCTCCTTAAAAAATGAATTATCGGTTTTTCACACTAATTTAAGACGTATATGGCTGTGTAAGTTTGCACTTGACCAATTTAATGAATTAATTTTCATTTTAGGTGTCCTTGGTACTTTAAGGATTGTTCTGGGTACCCGGCTGACTGACCGTATTTCAAACAATAGGCTATACGAAAGATTTGGTTCAGTACCGCTCTCTAGGGCTATAATGAAAGAAAGGTTGAGGTGGCTAGATCACGTTGTGCGGATCAAGGATGACAGATTGCCGAAGACTGTTCTTTTCGACCAACCGTTTAGGGCTAAACGGAAAGCAGGTCGTCCTCGTCTGGGATGGGAGGACGTCATAAAGAAAGATTTAAAGGGAATGGGAACTTCGTGGGCAGGTGTAAAAAGAGAGGCTTTAATTAGATTGGGATGGAGGAGGAGCGTGCTTAGCTGTGTTGGCCTCAGGCGGCTTGGTGCTGCGGTGAGTTGTTAGTAGTAGTAGTAGTAGTAGTAGTAGTAGTAGTAGTAGTATAGGGTTTAGAACCCTACTCAGATTAATTTCTACTCGTGTTGAGTTTGACTTATTTTAATTTCTATTTGTTTTGGGTTTCACTTATTTATTGATACTGATTTGTGGTAGTTGCATGTTTGGTAGATTATTTAATGCTATTTTTGTTCATATTTGGTTTAATGGAGTTCTTTTCTTTTTTTTGAAAAACCTAGTTTGTACAAAAAGTTTTTTGATTAATTTCTGTTCGTTTTAATATTGACATAGTCTTTTTCAGGGAGAAAGACTGAGCCTCTTCTGAAATTAAACAGCCATCCCTTCCATAAAAACCTTTAATACCCCCTGGGCATAACTTAGAACCCTTGCCCCTAATCTCTGGAGTTTGTTTCAACCCCAAAAGCCTTGTTGTTCGATATTTAGACTATTTTGAATACAATGGCTATCTCAAAATTTCTATTTGGCACATTTCGGGACAATATGAAGTGTGTGTAGGGGTGAGAGGGTAGCTGCCATCTGATTACTTTGACTCTTAAAAAGAGCACTAGAGCGTGTGATTACCAATCCAATGAGCCCCCTTTGAAGTTTATATGACCACACTTTCTATATAAACCCTATATCGGCTGTGATAATTAAAAGAGCGACATACGCCATTTTTGTAACTTTTCAGGAGAGCCAAAACACGGAAAAATGTTTTTCCGTGGTGCATGTCTCTTTTTAGTCTTCAAAGTTTGTCCGGGTCCAAAAGTGGCGCATGTCTCTTATTTATCTTCGTAACGGTAAGAAATAGGGCAAGTCTGACTGCACCATACGATTTCTTGTGCTAATTTTACCCATGACACATACATAAGTCATTTTCGATCAAAATGGCACATGTTGCCATTTTAATTATCACAGTTGTCGGATGTGAGGTAGGTCAAAAGTGGTGTATGTCTCATTTTTATATTCATAATGGTACGAGATAAGACAATTCTGACTGCACCATTCGATTCCCCGTGCTACGGTTACCACCTACACATACATACCTTATTTTTGACCAAAATGGCATATGTCGCCCTTTTAATTATTACAGCCGATATGTCCCCAGGGCACAACTTACAACCCTTGCCCTGAGGGCTGGGGTATTTTTTATCCTCAAAGATATAATTTCCAGACCTTTCTGATAGTCTGTCGCTCGATCTTGACAAAATGGTGAAAGGCAAGTTCTGTGAACTTGACCGGCGTTTAAAATCCCTTGAGAAGTCCGTTTCCGGTATCGATCTAGCTACTAATGCTGTGAAAGCGTCAGTCAGTGAAATTAAAGGGACAATAGAAAATCACAATGAGACCCTTGCACAAGCGTCGCTAGGTAACCAACTGATATCTTTCAGCCTCAAAGAAGACGTCACAACGAACACTGTTATCAAGGAGAACGTAGAAGACAGACTTACGGAACTATGTGAACAGAAATTTCCGGGCATTCCTTTAGATGCCTCTGATATTGTCTCTGCCCGAAGAATAGGACGCAAAGTGTCAAATCTGCCAAGACCGACTGTCGTGACACTTTCAAACCTTAGAGTTCGGTCGCAGGTTTAGAAAAATAGGAAGCAACTCAAAGGGTCTAGAATGTCTGTCACTGAATGCCTAACAAAAACTAAACGTGAGTTATTCGCATACGCAAAAAATGGATTTGGACTGAAAAATGTCTGGACCACTGATGGAAACGTTATGGTTAAAACCCACAAGTGACCGTAAAGTGTCAAATAAGGATGAGATTATCATTTTGAAAAAATATCCTGATACTTCGATCGGGGGCATTTAAAACTAAGAAAGTGTATTGATAATAATATCCATGGGTGTAAGGTGTAATTAATTTGTAACATTGTTGCTTTTCTACCTTAGTGCTATCATTTCTTTTTCTATTTCTACTTTTCTTTCTCATTTCTTTTTCTCTTTCTACTTCTTATCCTGCTTATGCTTTTCCTGTTCTATTTCTTGCTTATGCCTCTTTTCTTGTTGTGATCGACGGTCGGATTTCTCAGACTCAAAAAAAGAGGGGGGGGGGAGATGAGGAACAGAAATTTTTTTCACGAGAGGGCTGCCCGTTTTTGGCGGTACAAGTCATCATCAGCACACATCATCACGAAATACTACAAACACCGGGACACTCCTGTTATTATTATTTTCCTCCACTATCATTATTTAGTATATTTGATGAAAATAAAAAACATCGGTGATCTCGACGATGAATGATTTTTCATTCTTAACTGAATAGTCCCTGCTAAAAACCGCATTTCTTAATCGGCCAGAATGCCTTGACGAGTCAGCTACTGATCCCGTGATAGAGGGGGTGAATGCCTCGTGCTGCTCATATGCAAAAACCCAGGAATATCTTAATGAAATACTTCCTGCAATTTCTACTAATGGTAAGTTTATTCTTTTCTGCCATAATGTTCAAGGAATTAAACAAAAATGGGATGATATTCTTAAATTCACTACTGAAAAGAAAAATCCTTTTAGTTTAGTTGGTTTAACTGAAACTTGGCTATCTTCTCAATTTGACATGTCACCATACTCTTTGCTCGGTTTTGACGCCATACATCGTCCACGGCACGTAACAAAGTGCTCCGATGGCATTACGTTATTTGTAAATGAATCTATCTTTTACAAGCGCCGCGATGACTTGGAATCAATTTTTAATGTTCTGGTCGAACGTAGTCGATCTGTCAACTCAATAGTCATTGAAATTCTTGGAAAGTCATTTCCAGTAGATTTCGTGGGCCTTTTTTATAAGCCACCGCCATTTCCAAGTGACATTTACTGTTCGCAAGTTGAGCCGCTTATGTCGGAGATTAATGAATGTGGTCGAGGTAAAAATACATGTCTTATGGGTGACTTTAACATCAACTTGCTGACGACTGACGGTGACGCCAACTCGCGTTCGTTCCTTGATACAACAATATCATCTGGTCTTCTCCCTACTGTATTCTTTCCAAACACGGTATTGTACAGCTAGAAATACTGCAACACTGATTGACAATATATTCCTTTCCTTTAACCCTCACACATTTTTTACCTCGCATATTATAACATCTGGTGTTTCCAATCACCACCCTGTCATCACAATGGTGCCAACAAGGGCAGGCCGATCCACTAAGTCAGCGTCTAATCGTGTTTTCACGTATCGAAGTTTTTCCCAAAAAACATTGACTGCTTCACTGAAACCCTGAAATCGAATGACTGGTCTGCTGTAACTCATGCGTCTTTGGCAGATATGGCTGCAAATACACTCACGAGCTGGCTTAAACAGTTAACAGAACGGTGTTTTCCTCTACGAGCAAGTCGGATCAAAAGTGTTCCCAAAACTCCTTGGATGACAAAAGATTTCGTTCAGTCTACCGAACACAGAAATAGACTGTACCTGAAAGCTTGTAAATCTACAACTCCTGAAGCGAGAGAGACATACAAAAAGTACAGAAATACATTAAGCGGGTTAGTACGTAATGCAAAAAGGCGGTATTATGCGGAGAGAATAAATTAATGTAAGAGTAACTTGAGAAAAGTATGGGAGGTTGTTAATGAAATAATATGTCAAAAAAGGAAGAAGGTGGCTATACCTAAAGAAATAATAAATATGCGTGGTGAGACAGTAGCAAACGAATCTCGTGCTGATGCTTTTGATCAATTTTTTATTAATCAGTCATTCCTAACAAAATTCCAGACATTTCCTAACAAAAACATACTCCAGCAACAGCAAATCAGTGAACAGGTAGATTTGTAAACTTTAATGTGTATGTTTCGTTGGACATATTTTCGTCTCAGATTATGATGATGTTCTAATGTCTATTTCCTAGCAAACTAAATTCATTATTGACATTTCTTGAAGGTCAATGTCAAGACCTGATTGGAAAATTAGGTCTTGATATTTGAAAATCAAGTCTTTTAGGGTTTAAGTGAATATAAACGACAAATTAAGATTACTTAGTTCAGTTTAGAGATTAGAGATGGGAGAAATCCTTTAACGGTAGAACCCCGTATTGTCATCCAAGGGTCCCATTGCAGCTTCCACTCTCGAATCCTAAAATTCAGAAATAAGTCTTCAAAATTTTCGGGGAAAAATACGAAATAGAATTTCGTTACAAAATCTAGGAACCCAAATTGGTTGTTTGGACCAAGGTTTTAAGATGGCGTCTATTTTTTTAGATATTGTTAAAGTGTTCAATTCAGTTGACCATGAAATTTTAATTATGAAGCTAGAAAATTGTGGAATTAGAGAAAATGCGCTGAAGTTATTTGAAACTTTTTTGAGAGATAGGATCCAGTGCGTTGAAATTTCTAATGTGAGGTCTGGTGAAAGAAAGGTTGATTATGGTGTTCCACAGGGTTCTGTTTTAGGTCCGCTTTTATTCTTGGTTTATATTAACGACTTACAATTTTCTGCTTTGGATTTGTTAGATAGTGCACATTCTAATTGTAGGGTGATTATTCCTAGTTTTGCAGATGATACCCATTTTACTGCCGCAGCAAAGACTGAATCTGATTTAATAGAGATAATGAGAAGAGGTATGTTAGGTATAGATAAGTGGATGAGAGTTAATAAGCTTTTGTTAAACCATAGTAAATCAGGTTTTATTATGTATGGTAGATCATCAAATTTTTACCCTTGGGTTGTTGATTTGCAAATGGAGAATTATGTAATTAAGCGTACTAATACTATACGATACCTTGGTGTTATTGTAGATGAATGCCTTAGTTTTAAAAATCGTGTTTCTTTTATTAGTAGTAAGATTGCAAGAAATGCTGGAATGATGAGAAAGTTAAAAAATATTTTCCAGGATTCTGTTTTGAGATTGATTTATTTTTCGTTAGTTCACCCGTATTTAGTATATTGCGTGAGTATATGGTCTAGCACATTTTCAGTGCATTTGCAGCAGTTACGTGTGATACAAAATTAGGCACTGCGAGTGTTGTCCGGAGATAATCGGAGAACCTCGGTGAGATCCCAATATGTACAGTTAAATATTATCCCTGTGTCAGGTCTTGGAAAAATTTTACCATGGGTTATTTATGTTTAAATATTTTTCTAAATAGGTTCCCAAGTGTTTTTCAAATTTTTTAAATTTATTTATTTCTGGTGATGATGTACACAATTATCCTACTCGTCATGCTAGAGATATACGGACACATCAAGTTACTAGTACTAGATCGCTATTTTCAATACGTCATGTGGGGCCAGTTGTCTGGAATAATTTGCCTGTTTCTTTAAAAAGGTCAGCGAATCTATGTGAATTCCGTCGGGCCCTTAAAACCCTTTGTCTCCATAGGTATGAATTTGTTTGAATTTGTTTAAAGGGTGGTATAGTTGAGTCACTCTCAGGTTTGCCCGGAACCCGTTTTCCCGTTTTTCCTATATATTTTTATTTTTTTATATTTTTTTGTTTTGTTTATTTATTATTTATGGGATGGCGGCGGGAAGTTTTGGAGTATGTGAAGTATTGATTTTTGGTTATTGCGACCAGGAGCCGAGTGAGTGTAAGATTTTCATTTTTCTTCTTTTTTTCTTTTTCTTTCTTTCTTCTTTTTCTCTTTTTTAGTATGTTATTATAAGTGTTAATTTTAAGAGGGTAAATACTTCCGAACAAGCGTTAGCTTATGGAAGGTCATTTGTTTTTTTTGTGTTGTGTCGTTTTTGGAATAAACCCTTATCTTATCTTATCTTATCTTAATATTCACCGTGATGGATCTCTGCTAATAGCTGTCCAAGATCAGAAATCAGCAGACACAATAATTAATCTAAAATCCCTTCTGAATACCCCAATTAATGCATCTAAATGGAACCCAAAACAATCCCCAACAAAAATAGTAGTTTATAATGTTCCCCCAGAAATACCCATTCAAGAGTTAAAAGAAGGGCTCTCAGATAGTGCTGGCAGCACAATCCCAGTTGAAGATGTTACCCAGCTTGGTAAACCTAACTCCGATGGCCTAAAAACAAGTAGATCGTTCTTATTTATACTGAAGGAAAAAATTAATATCCCAGAAAACTTATTCCTATTTGGGCAAATCAAACCGCACAATGGAATGCAAGCCAAAGCCTATCCAGTGTCAGAAGTGTCTGAAACTGGGACACACAACGAATAAATGCATTGAAATTCTCCTAGCTTGTAGTAATTGTAAAGGATCCCATCCTAAAGAGTAGACAACTTGCAACAACACACAGCCTACATGTATCAATTGTAAAGGCCCACATGAATCCACCAATAAATCACAATGCCCTGCATATAAGAAAAGAGCACTAACACTCCAAATAGCAACAGAGAAGGCCATTCCATACCCTTTTGCAGCTATGGAAGCAAATGCTGCCCAATCACACCAAATAAAACCTATATTGAAATCAAATAAAACTCCCAATTCAAACACTCCGAATGCATCAAGTACTCCTTACAAAACACCATCCTCTAAGCCCCCTAACTCACATCTCTATCAAAAAGAATCACCAAGCGAACAAGCCTCCTTGCCTAGTGAGATGAGGTCGGCCTGGCACCCCCTCCCAACAAGAAACAAACCAGAAACACTACCAGGAATTAATCCCTTAACTGACAAACTGGATGCACAACCAAACACGCAAACTCCAGATATATGCTTATTCATTCTAAAATGCAACGCAGTTCAGGCCATGAATATACAACAACAACAGAAAACAAAAATCATTGCTGAATTGGCAAAAATCTACATCCCTAATCATATGCTCATTCAAGCAAAAAAGATCTTGCTTTACTATTAACAAAGCTGAACATTGATACACAGTCATATGAAAAACAAATCAACAACACAACACATATCAATACTCCAGTGGAACGTAAGATCGCTTACTGAACATAAGTTATATGAACTAATATCTTTTATGAATAATAATTCCATCAATATTGCTTGCCTCCAGGAAACTCCTTTAACCCAAAATCAACAAATTAAGTCTCTGGGATACACTATCCGGAGAAAGGATAGATCATCAGAGAGAAAAGGAGGTGGAGTAGCTTTAATAGTTAAAAATAATATAAAATTCTGTGGCATCAACTTTCCAGATTTTGTAAATGATGTTGAAGCAATTGGTATCAGTGTTTGGCTGAATAATACAAAAACTTACATAATAAGCTTTTATAACCCTAATGGCCAAACTACAGATGCCATGGATTTCTTCAGCTATATAAATAATTCTAATATGTTGAAAAATATCATTATTTGTGGAGACTTTAATGCCCACAGCCTTTTGTGGGGGAATAAACCAGCAAATAAAGCTGGTTAGTTCATTGAGCGTATGACTTCAAATAATAATGAATTAGCTGTTGCTACCCCTCCAAACCTGAATACATATTTCAACCCCAAAAGTGGCAGTTTCTCTACAATTGACGTACAAATTGTGTCTTTACATATTTTGAATAAAATTTATATAAATAAAATTGATAGTCTATGTACTGACCACTTTGCCATAGTTTGCTCCCTAAATGAACCTGCTGAAACCCTATCACATACCTCCAAATATATCAACACTAAAGCAAATTGGCCTATGGTCCAAAATAAGCTAAATGATGAAATTACAAGTTTCACCCAAAATTCATGCATTTCAAACGCAACAGCTGACACACATGCTGAAGTTTTGGCATCTTTACTTATAAATACAGCTAATCATGCCATCCCCAGGACAACACCCAGGAAAACCTTCCCTAAGCATATTCCCAAAGCATGGTGGACAAATGAGTGCCAACATAAATGGAGAACAAAATGGCAGCTAGGAGAACATTCTTAAAAAAACGATCACCTACCACATATTTAAAAAAATTACAATCAGAATCTAATCTAAAAAGGACCATAATAAATGCTAAATATAACTACTGGAATAATTTTGCAAATAATCTCTCCAGAGAAACACATGAGCCAATTATGCATAAAGTCATAAGCCACATCTGTGGGAAAAAGACTTCCCCCAACCCACTCCTGCATGAGCTTATACATATTAATACCCAAATGTGAATGATAATGAAAAAGCTAAGCTATTTGCCACTCTTTTTGTTAATAAGTTAACATCAAATAATTGTAGCAAAATGCCCCCAATTCCTATGAACCCAAGTTGCCAGCCTCGCCCAGGATCCGAGTATATAACCAGCCCATTTTCAATCCAGGAAATGAATAATGCGATACATCATATTAGGACCAAGACTAGCGGCAGCTATGACAATATACACCCTACATTGATAAAGAATCTCACCCCTTCATACAAACAGGAACTTCTAAATTGTTATAATCATGCTTGGGCTTCATCTATGTTCCCCAATATCTGGAAATGTTCGTCCCTCCTACCAATCCTAAAGAAAAATAAACCCAAAAATAACCCTGAGTCTTATAGGCCTATAATGATTACTCCTGTGATGGGGAAAATAATGGAGAAAATGTACTGACTCCTCTGGTTTGTTGAAAAAATAATATGATCCCTCACACTCAAACTGGCTTCAGGAAACACCATTCCTCAACAGATGCTTTCATATTGTTAAAAAATGCAATAAATGAATCATTCTCAAAAAATAATGTCCTAGTTGCAGCTTTCCTAGATTTTTAAGGGGCATATGACAATGTGAACCACCAAATCCTTTTAATAAAACTTGCAAACCTTGGACTACCCCCCAAGCTAGTATCTTTTATAAAATCTTTCATAGAATTGCGAAGTTCCATTGTTTGTGTAGGTTCAGCCTCTTCACCCCAAAAGGCAATAACCAAAGGCCTTCCTCAGGGAGCAGTCCTCAGCTGCCTCCTTTTGCCTTATATCTCTGGGACATGAACCTCCCCTACACAAATCTACAACATGCTGATGATCTGGTACTATGGTCATCTGGCAACACCTTTGATATTGCACGGTCAAAGCTCCAAAAGTCACTTTTCCAATTTGAAAAATTCTCTCAACATTCAAATCTACCCATTGCACCTACCAAGTCAAAAATAGTCCAATTTCACCGAAAGCGAAATCAAGTTAATGCAAGACTGACTCTAAATGGAACAACTATTCCAGAAGATAATCATATTAATTACTTAGGTCTCATGCTCGACCAAAAACATAATTTCCACCTCCACATTTCAAACACAATAAAAAAATGCTATAGAAAAACAATTATACTAAAAAGACTTCTTTCCACACCCTCGGGATGTAAGGAGAAAACCTTACTCCAGTTTTATAAATCACATATAAGACCCCATATTGACTATGGGCTCATCGTCTATGGTGCATGTGCAAAGACGCAGATGCAAAAAATTGAAACAATACAAAACGATATAATACGTCTCATATTTGGTCTTAGGAAACCCACAAGCACCAAGGTTCTGCTCATGGAGAGTCGATTTACAACAATAAGGGAGAGACGTAGATTTCTTTTGATAAAACATCTTACAAAAATTGAATCAAATAGCTCACACACCCTACATAATTGGTTAAGAAATCCAGCTATGTATAGAGGCATTGCAGATGAGTATGCTAATATTCAGAAGAAGTTCCCTGTACCCGCAAACTCTATTGTACCTACTTTTCCTCAATCCCCTCCATGGAATTGGTCAATCCCCATAATAAATACTGATTTCTCAAAGTGGAATAAAGACTTAACCCCCATTGCTTTTGTCCAGAAAAAATTTGCTGAACTTAATACAATTACTTATAAAAACCACTTCCAAATATTTGTTGACGGGTCAAAAATGAATGAGAAGGTAGCAAGTGGTGCTTTCCTTTCTCACCTGAAAATTGCAATGGGCGAGAGATTATATAATAATGTATCAATAATGTCTGCTGAGTTAAATGCCATAATCATGGCATTGGAACACCTTATGGAAAACCAACCTTTTATTGCTAATTCAAATAATATTATAGTATATTCCGACTCTTTATCAAGCCTTGAGTTGCTGGCCTCAGCTCCTCAGTATAAGTTGGACATTGACACTTATCATTGTCTCAGTATTATAGATAATCTTGCTTCAAGTGGCATAAGAACTTATTTTCAGTATATTCCTAGCCACTCTGGTATAAGTGGTAATCAACAGGTTGATGAAATAGCAAAAAATGCTATAAATATTGACCAGCCAAGTGGGAGACCAATCTCCATTAGAGATATTTACCGATGGAGACTATCAGATATTAATTTTAATAAGAATAATCCTATCCTTTCCCCTTTTCCCTATAAGTATTTTTCAAAAATTTATCATAGAATTCGTTCTGGAACAAATGGACTAAATTTTCTTGCATTCTCGTATAAGTTTCCTAACTCAAGTGGTTCGATTCCCCTGTCCCCTCTTTGCAGGCATTGTAATATGAATAATGAAACAATTGACCATTGCCTATTTGAATGTAATATGCTGACGTCTGCACAACATACCTTGCTTTGTAAACTGTTAAAATGCTTCAAACACCACAAAATCTCACTATCAGCCAAGAGCCTAGCCAACTTTACCTGCACACAGAGCATAGAAATCAACATCTATCATCTTATATTTGAACTCCTAGAGTCGAAAGATCTACTGAAAGATATCTGAAAATATCTAATAAATAAAAGGCAATCAAGCCAGTAGCTCTGTAGCCCACAGAGTGAAGCAAAAGGAAAAGGGCTAAATAGTATTACTGAAAAGCCCACCTGCTGTTAAATAGAAGAAGAAGAAGAATCAAGTATTTGAAAGCTTTTCCTTAAGATGTATTTTAGGCGTTAAAGGTCTAGCTGAGGGGCTATTTGTTATATTTGAAAGTAATTGAAGGTAAATTTTTAGCAAATCATAATATTGACTTACGAATAAAGTGAATATACCACTTGATGCCTTTTTTATGCTCTTTCCAAATATAATAGGCTAATCATTTTTGTTGGAAATGAATTTATGCCCACCCCTATATACCAATTCAGGGTATATATTTCCACATTAGGGGGGTTGGGGTAAATTTTAAACTTACCTCTCATTTAGGCTACATCAGAAATAAAATTTCCCCAACACCCCCCCACCCCCCTAATGTGCAAATATATACCCTGAATTTGTATATATAGGGGTGGGGTAAAATTTATTTCTGACAAAAATGATTATTATATTTGGAAAGAGCATAAAAAAAGGCACTGAGTGGTATATTCACTTTAGCCTACTCATAAGTCAATAGGTAATTTTTTACCAAATCATATTAGGCCTATTGACTTACAAATAAAGTAAACATACCACTTGATGCCTTTTTGGTAAATATCTACTGAATCATATTATTGACTTATGCATAAAGTGAATATACCACTTGATGCCTTTTTTATGCTGATTACAAATATAATAATCATTTTTATTGGAAATGAATTTCAGCCCCCCCCCCACCTATATATGCCAATTCAGGGTATATATTTCTACATTAGGGGGGTGGGGGCAAATTTTGTTTCTGATGTATTTGGGAGGTAAGTTTAAACTTTACCCCCACCCCCCTAATGTAGAAATATATACCCTGAATTGGCATATATAGGGGGGGGGGCTGAAATTCATTTCCAATAGAAATGATTAATATATTCATAATCAGCATAAAAAAAGGCATCAAGTGGTATATTCACTTTATGCATAAGTCAATAATATGATTTGGTAGATATTTACCACCTTTTTTAGTTCTTTCCAAATATAATAATCATTTTTGACAGAAATGATTTTACCCACCCCTATATATACCAATTCAGGGTATATATTTGCACATTAGGGGGGTAGGGGTAAATTTTATTTCTGATGTAAGTGAGAGGTAAGATTGAACTTTCCCCCCATCCACCTAATGTGCAAACATATACCCTGAATTGGTATATATAGGGGTAAGGGCTAAAATTCATTTCCCACAAAAATGAATTTCCCACAAAAAAAAGGCATTGAGTGGTATATTCACTTTATTCATAAGTCAATAATATTATTTGGTAAAAATTTACCACTTTTATTTTATCAAGAAGTTCTTTTCTGTGGAGCTATCCAGATAGGATAATAGGCCTAAAAAAAACTTGATAGCCTATGGCTTAAAATGAGAAAAGTTAACTTCAAAAACTAGAATTTTTCAAAGAAAAATTTCCAAAATTACCTAGAGCCAATGAAAAAAATTAAAACCCACAATTTAGGTAAGCATTTTCGTCAACATTTAGATAAGCACAGACCTGTTATGTAGGCTATGCAATTTTCTAAGCCCAAAACATAAGGAAAGGGTAAATAGCAGAGGTGCTTGGCAAGATAGCTTACAATTTAGACACTAGATCCATTCCTAAAAGTTACATTCACCTAATTCAATTTGGTAAAATTTTACCATAAAAGTAGCCTAGGGCAAGATCAAAGATTTAGGGCTCATTAGAACAGGGGCAGATCTAGGATTTTTTTAGGGGGAGGGGACACAACATAGGTTGATCCAATAAACTTGAGTTAGGATCAAGTTTAATAAATGCAATCTTGCATTAATTAAGTAAATTATATTACTTTAGACTTTGTTAGGTGGGGCACATACGCCCCTGGATCCTCCACTGCCTTGGAAGGAAGCATGTTAATATGCCTAATAAAATTAGGCTAGGCTAGTAAAGTTATATTTCTTATATTAGGCTATGCTCTTTTCAAACACCATGGTCACTTTTTGGATAATGTCCTCCCCCTCTGATGATCCCAGATATAGCCCTAGAATATATATAAAAGAACAAGAAAACTAGCCTATTAACTTAATTCTCACTTTAGATCTAGCCTATAATCAAAAATAGGTCTTAATATGGCCTTATAAAACCTTAGAAATACTGTATATATATCTTTGGAAAAGTTGAATATATTACAGAATAGCAAACAAAAAACTAAATTTTAACTTGCACTCCAGCTGTCAAATTGACTCTCTTTATTTGATAGTCCAATGCAACTGAGTAAAACAAACAGATTTGAATAAAAAGAAATTATTACATAGGAATCTTTTCAAATAGTTCATGATAAAAAATTATAAATAAGGAGCAACTTGGGCCAATATTCACCAAAACTGAACACAGAATTTTGATAGCAATTGACACATCAGCAAAACTGGATTTCTATTTGGATTCTAAATGTATAAAATTCATTTAGTTTATTGTTATCCACCAAAAACTATGAATCTGAGAAAATTAGCCTGGTTTTTGAAGAAGGGGGAAACACCCCCAAAAAGCAAGCAGTATTACTGAGAATCCCTTTATTAGATACATCATATCAGAGAACCCCACCATAGAGGTTTCAAGCACCCATCTACAAAATGCAGAATTTTGCTTTTTTTCTAGAAGAAAGATTATGGATGCATGTTTGTTTGTTTTTTCCAAAGGGTGATTGTGTCAAACCAAGGTTCCAAGCAAATTGGGAAAGAGTTCAATTGAATGTAAATTTAAAGTTCCCTTTTAAGTGACCATAAAGATTGTGCCACATTAAAGTGTTGTCTTGTGCCATTTTAGGGCACCAAAACAGGACTTTGCCCCAAAGAGGACCAATTTGCAAACAGTTTAAAATTCTGAGAAGCTAATCAATTTATAAATGTCAATAAACTCTATTTCAGGCTTCCCAGTTGCAGAGGAAGTAATTCTGCATGGTGGCAGCCAGGTGTTCAAAAAGTTCCAAAGCTGTCAGTAGCAAAATTCCAAAAGCTGCCAACACTTTAGCAGCACAACTTGTGTTTTGACAGCTTTGCTTTGAGCAAAAAGTATTTCTATGAATAAAATTTGCAGAAAAGTAACAAATATAACATAGTAGAGCTTGCTGTTAGAAATATCAATAATTTTCTGAATCCTAATTTACAATGTAATGTAATTCAGTGGCAAGCCATATACTTGCTATAAATATCATACTCCATGATTGTATATGTACTATTTTATCAAAAAGTACTGTATCATAATTACTCTAATGCTGCAAGTATACATAGTCTGAAGTATACTGTATATAGCCAACTGCTTTTACTTTATGGATGTAGTGGTACACTCCAATGCTACTGGTATTTTAAAAATAATGCATACCCAACTGCATGCTTGATACTCATTGATTACTATGCTACAACTATAAAAAGCATCATTTGATTTTCTTGGAGAACAATATTGGTTGGCAGCCTGGCTGTCTTATGCATTATGAAGCTGTGATATTAGTTTTGCCCTAATCTAATCCCAAACAGAAACAGAGAATTGCTACTACATTGTAGTGTGGCTGTTCTAGGCTAATAATCTTCCACATTCCAGTTTTCCTGTTACCTGATTTAACTGTATTCTACACCTTGATAGCTACCAGCCCTTTTAAGATTCTTTCAGCTGACAAATAAATAGTTTTGAGAGAATTTGGCTATTTGTGCAAGATTTGGACAAGTATTCACTCTCAGTTCAAGAGAAGTAGAGTAAGTAAAAACTTGTCCACAAGGACAAAGGATAACAAAGACTTAAAACAAAACTTTCACATAGCAACATTGAAACTCAATGATCTTTTAGTTTGAACAAGTTTTAAAAAATAGCAGCATGAGAGCTCACTCACAAAGCTGGGTAGTATGTTACTTCTGTAAATGTGTGCTCTATACAAATTGAAGTCATTTCCAATCTTTAGGATTACCAATATCTTTGTCTTGAAGCATTAAAGATCAGGATTGCATAATAGTTTTAATGAGAATATAGGACATAATTGTATTCACAAAATGAGTGGAACATGGGGCTTTTGGAGCCAATCCAGTTTACTACTTCACTAATGTGATGAAATTTTGGTTTTGTAGCACAATTGGTTGTGCAGAAGGAATGTCACTTCTTCTGTTAACCAAAGTGAACATCCAATGCCACTTCAATGAATGGCTTACATGTTTCATAAATGGGGGGGGGGGGGCTGCCACTGGATAATTAACTCACTGCAAAGAGTGGCAAGACTAACACAAATGCCACAAGCACATTTTTTCCCACAATACTGCCCATATTTTCAGCAACAGATTTGCATGACTTCTTGCACATACAGCACAATAAGAGGTGGAGAAATTTAGGAATGCCACCATACAGTGCTGGCTGCTCAAAAAATGAGCAAAGCTTTTGTAGTGGACTAAGAGAGGAATGCTTAGGATCTGCATTTATGCTAGAAACATGATCTAACCATGTTTTGTACTGGTCAAGAACTGCACTTAATGGCAAATTTTGAAAACCCTCTGAATTTGCAAGATCAACCAAGTGTCCAAGTTGATCAGATTTTCCAATCATTAATTCAACCAAGCTGGTATCAAATATATTTCCCATAATGGCAGTCCATTCATCAGCTGGGTTATACCTATTTTCTGCAACATGAAAGCATGAATTGAGATTATTCAGTAGTTCTTTGAAGAAGCTGCTAAGTTTCCCAGAGGTTGCAGTAGCCACCTCTCCAGCCATTCTTGCAGAATCTCCTAACTTAGAAACCACATTGTTATCAATCACCAAATGCATCAATCACCAAGTAGCTGAGAATCAACTGGATCATCTGGTGACAGTTGGCAAGGCAAGGTCATTTTGGCTTCATTTTGGCAAGGTCATCAATGTATTAATTTAGTATATTCATAGCTATCAAGAGTTTTATTGCCTTTGTATTGGAGCTGGGAACCATGACCAACTTTAAGCTGTCAATAAGCATTTGGACCACAGATCAACATGGCTCTTTGGTTTCTACAGATAAACTGATCTGCTTTGGACCTTTTTGCAGAATCATCTAGCAAGCTTTTGCTTAAGACCTGACTATTCTTGATGCTGGACTATTTTTGTCTTGAGATTTTGGAACTTCCTAGGTTGATTTGAGTTGGTAAAAGTAGTTCCAGGTGAAAAATTGTAAGTGATTGGATTAGTGATTGGATATTTGGTTAACATGATTGTCTGGCTTATCAATTGGTTCATTTTCTGAATCAGGAAGCAATTCAAGCACTGACAATGAGCAAACAACTGCTGAACTGGGTGGTAGAGTCAAACCTGGTATACTACAAGAATAAGTGACTGGCAATTTGGTGAAAGTGCTAGCAGTTGTTTTTTCCCCTTTTATTCTGAAAGGCTGACTAGGGTGTTTTTTGGCAATATGGTCTTTGACTGAGTTGTGCCAGCCAGATATCTTGCAGTACCCACAGTGAGAAAAGTGCTTTGAAGCTGGATGCATGTCTTACTAAAAGCAAAAAAGAAATAGTTAGTCAAGTTGTAAATGTGTTAGATTGCAACTTGATGGTCTGTGAAAGAAGCAAAACAAGGTCTCTGATGTGAACCAAGACTTTAGATCAGCTTAGGTATTTATGGACAGACACCCCAGCAACATAAGAACCCTGGAATAAATGGGGTGAATTTTGGTAAATGGTTCAATACTATTTCCTGGACTTTAGCTGGGTTTTCTGTACAGTGATTAAGAACAAAAGAACATCATATACAAAATTAGTTCACTTACAAACCCTTCTGCCAAAATTTTCACTTTCCAAGTATTTTGAACAGACCTTTTTGAAAAATTACCCCCCCTCCCTTTTTTTCAGATATTAAGATACAACACCTATCTTTGAATTTGAATTGTACTTTATCATAAGTAGCCTATCCAGTTACTTTTCAAGTTGAATTTACAGAAGTAATTTAATTGATTTTTTCTGGAGTTTGGCTGTATTTCAGAAGAGATACATCGACCTGGTAAAAAGAAAGAATATCAAAAACAAAAACAGCTCTTTTTTGTTTTGTAGTTGCTCTTTTTTTAGAATTTTGGTTCCTATTGGGTCAAGTTACTTACAGTTCATTACCATGAGCTGATTGATCAATCTTCGCAGATATCAGGTAGCAGAGTAAGACATAAAGTCCAACTATTTGTAGAAAATATGTCTGAAAACAATATAAAACTTTACAAGAAAACAATCTGGAAATAATAACTGAATTTTTACTTTTGGCTATAATGCACAATTTTTTATGAATCATGTTTTGGGGTCGCTTCTGTTTTAATCAACTATTCTCTGAATTTGAATATAATCTATTGCTTGATTTTGTCTCATTAAGCAGGGCAGAGGGGGGGGGCTGCAATTTTTATGGTAAGATATGGTAATATGGTAAGATAAATTTTTATTGGTATTAATAAATAAATAAAAAGAAGATTATATTTAGGACAAGTTTTAAATGGCAAATCCACTTCTACCACAATTTTTTTAATTCTATTGTTTTTATCTCAGGACTTTGTCTTCATACAGGGTCTAGTGCTTGAGCAATAATTGCTCAAGCACTAGAAGCTGAGGAGGTAGGCTTAGGTATTTTAAAAAAATTTCAAAACCCTAATTTGAGAAGAATGTCTCTTTGGTAAAATTTCATTCACTTACTTAACAACTTTCCTAAACTGTAAAAAAGATCCTAGACTGCAGTTGAACTACTCAATCAAGCATGGACGCCTGCCAAAAATATCGCAGTGGGAGGGCACCAGAGTTGCAATGGCGAGAGGAGGAGGGGAATACATTTGAAGATGAAAGGGTATATGCAAAAGAAAAGTACTTAATTTTTACATACCACATGAAGCAAAATTCAACAAATTTTTAAATGGTGAAGATTCCTGGACAAAAGATCAATTCCTTTAATTAATACTTATGTATTGTACCACCAACACTCAAGAAGTGAAGTTCGGTTAATCCTAATGATGGAACAAAAGGCCCAGGTAAGAGTCAATGGTGATCTTTCAGATCTGGTCTTGATTGAGGAAGGTGTACATCAAGGCTGTGTCCTTTCACCAACTTTGTTCAACTTCGTCATTGATTGGATCCTTAGGGTCCTGGACAAGTATAAAGGCGTTGCAGTGAGCCCACCCTTCTCTGTCACAGGTCTTGACTAAGCTGACAATGTGGACATGCTTGCTGAATCTGTTGCAGAAGCCCAGGCTATGATAAATGACGTGGCAGTCAAGACACTCTCAACTAGTCTCCAAATAAGCCTACCAAAAACCAAATCCAATGCAAACAGAATGGATGGATGAAACCCCTGTGACCCTAAATGGTAATCAGATAGAGGACGTTCAGTTGTTCAAATACCTCGGATCAATGGTAAATCCTGACAGCAAATCTTCAGAAGAAATCAGGAGCTGCATATCATCAGCCTGGAGTGTCTTCCTTCAACTACAGAAGTATCTCTGGAAGCAGAGCGAAATATTGCCACGCAGAAAGCTCCAAGTGTATGAAGCTTTGGTTCTCTCTGTCCTCCTCTATGGATGTGAAACGTGGTCACTTAAAGCAGCCGAAGCGCCGAGCTTGAATATATTCAACCACAAATGCCTGCGCTATATCCTGGGCATCCACCTCAAAGATAGAATCTCAAATGAAGAAGTCAGGAAAAGACGTGGGGATCGCCCACTTGTCTCCAACATTGTTAAGCAGAGGAGACTGAGATGGTTTGGCTGCACAATGCACAGACCAGATGACCATATAAACAAAAATTCCTCAAATGTCTACCACTACCAGCATGGAAGAAGAGGGCAGGAGGCCAAAAGAAGACGTGGCTAGCAACAGTTCAGTCTGATCTGGAGCCAGTCGGAGGATTCCGAAAATAGGGCCGTCGCTGGGATCGCCAGTGGCTGGAAATTGTGGAACCTGCCAGCCTTGAGCGAAACCTATGGAAGGAGACGTGTCGTCATCTGCTGGGCGCCACAATGAGCCTGGACGCGGCTTGAACGTGCAACAAGTACAAGTAAGTATATATTTGCAAATTAGGGGGGAGGGGTAACCTGACCTAAAATAACCTACCCACCTCCCCCCTAATGTGTAAATATATAGTCCAAATTCTATAATTCCTATGTATTCTGTGACCCGCCACTTGTTTTCAATGAGTGTAAGTTAATTTTTTCTTAATACAGACAGGTAAAACTGGTTTGTTCTCGAGTTTTGTGCAGCATAAACTTGAGTGTCGGTGGTATATTACTTAAGTACCCTTTTATCTACCACACATTCAATTATTATGTATTTAAGATTAATATAATTTGCCCAAAACTGAGAGTAAAAGAAAATAGAACACAAATTAAATTGCAGAAAGTAAGAGAAAAAGGTATCATCCTAAAGGGTCCATACAATTTCTGAGTAAAACGACCTTTATATTTTGAAAGAACATAAAAAAGGTCTCGAGTAGTATGTTCATATAATTTATAGCTCAATAATGAAAATATCTCCAAATTTATCATGAAACCCCCTCCCCAGTCTCTGCATAGATACCATGTTTTTTCTTTTAGAATAATTTTTCAATCTAACTCTCTTATATTTTCAGACCTTAGAAAATTAAACAAAATAGCAAAAGAAAAGAAAATTTAAACTCGTGGTCCAGCTGTCTAAAATAAACCTCTTTGCATCGATGCTCAGAATTACACTGAATGTAAACATGTTCAAATGAAATTCTTTACTGCAAGTCACAAGATAATCTTTGATGAAATGGTATGGTCTTGAAAACATAATGTTTTTGCTTGCATAGGAAGAAAGGTCAATAATTCAATGATCTGTGTCTGGTTTTTGATGTGTTGTAAATAATTCAGACAAAACTTTGGAAAGTAGTTTAAATGCTAATAATTATCTTTTCTGTTAATGTGAAATATTTCAGTGTTTTTAAATATAAGTAGGTAATGTATTTATTGGTCAGGGAATCCTATTGTAGAGGTTTTGATGGCTTCAGATATGTAAAAGATCAAGTCCCACAGGATTTCTATCCATATGAACAATAATACCCTTCTTCACACACCCAAAATTATGCTGTAGAAATATTAATAAAGAATTATTTAACGAAAATACTATTTGTTGCAAATTTTTTCAGTATATTCAAATTTTGTCCAAAACTAAATGGCAATCCAATAATTTAATTCTTAGGCAGAAAAACTGAAAACATAGGGTGGTACTATTCAATTTACAATTATTGGTAAGATACATTTTAACAGAAATTAACCAGGGGTCTAAGGGGCCAGTACCCCATATTATTTCTTAGTTAGGCTTGGGCATGATGTTGAAAACAATCAGAAATTAAATTTTAAAAATTGGTGTTTTTGACTGAAAGTAAGGAACAGTTTTGAGACCTATTTAAAAAGAAAATATTCTGTATATGAGGCAGGGGGGGGGGGGCTGTCTCCTCCTTAAATCCTTGTTTCTTACTCTGTTTCCTGCCCATTCTAGAATACCCTAGTTTGGTACAACCTATTCAACTCTCTTCTTTAGTCATCTAAAGGTGACTTGAAGTGCTAGATGTCAACAAGTCTGCCAGTCCTGGTAGTTTGAACAAAGACTACTGAAGGAGCTTGCTGAAGAAATTGAATTACTATTATCTACTATATTCTAACTATTACTTGACTGGAAAAAGGTGCCTACAGACTGGAATCTGACTCATATTACCACGATATTCAGTAAAGGTGACAGTCCTGAAGCCCAAAACTGTCTTGACCTTGGTGGGGGCAAAAAAAAAAAAAAAAAAAAAAAAAAAAAAAAAAAAAAAAAAAAAAAAAAAAAAAAAAAAAAAAAAAACTTTGGTTGGATAGTGACTGCTGAAATCATAATAAATTTCCTTAATAATAATATACTGTCCCCTGACCAACACAGCTTTTAGCTAGGTAAATTGGTTGACACAAATCTCCTCAAGACACATAGCATGCATTGGTGCTCATAGGGGGGAGGCATTTCCCCCTTGGAAATTGGATCATGTAAAGTAGTTATGAGGAAATCAGAGGAAAGAGAGCAGAGTAGGGAAAATATACTGATTTTTGGTATCCAAAATTAAATTTGAAATATCAATATTACTCAGTAACATCAACACTCAGTCAACAGTTCCACTTCCAACTCAGTCAACACTTCCAGTCTTTCTCAATGTCACCCAGCAATAGAAATTCTTATTTAATTTTCTTAATCTTAGTTTAATGTTTTACTTTGAACAAACTGAACCAAGCTGAAAAGTATCAATATTGTTCAATAATATATGTCCAACACTTCAACGTTGCTCATGAAAAACCTTCTCTTCCCAATTAAATAACCCTTGTGTTTCAGTAAATTTTCTTACAAAATTTGGACAAAAACTCAAACTGCAGAGTAATAGACAAGGAGTTAAGGAGGGGACAGCCCCCCACCCTCATATACAGAATAATTTTTCAGTTGAAAATACTGGTTTAAAAAAAATTAATTTATGTTTTTCTTTTAACATCCTGCCCAGGCCTAACAAAGAAATAATATGGGGTACTGGCCCCATAGACCCCTGGTTGATTGCTGTTAAAATTTATCTTATCAATAATTGTAAATTTATATTTTTCCCAGATTTTTCTCAAAAACTCTATTTATAATTTTGGCCAAAGTGGAGCTTGAACCGGACAACTTAAAAACAAGCCAAAAATCTACCGGCGGCCCTGTACAAACAGTAAATTTGTCTATAAAACAGTTTTGTTTACTTCAAATACAGTTGTAAAAATTTGTAAAAATTACAAGATTGCTTGACTAAGCCATATTGTATGGTGAGAAATCAAATTTGAAGCGAAAGCTTTGAGGCGCTCTGCTGGTTCCTCCACAAGAAAAAGGTTTTGAAAGACACTGGAGAATATCATTATCATCTACACTAGCAACATCTTCTGTCTCGGGGAAGGCAAACCTTTTGCTTTTCTTGCGCATGAAACTAATCGTAGCTTCAACTTCAGCAATCTCCTGCACTAAGCCAATATAGCAGCGGGTTGACTTCTTCAGCTGGAACTTGATAAGGACGTAATCTCCTACTGACAAGGAAGATGGGTTGAACGGAAGGTCATCGTTATTGTCTTCTTCACCAAGATTGAATGAATCATCCAGCTTGAGATCTACCACGGGCGTCTTCTTTAGTTGTTTTATCTATCCCTTTCCAGGCTTTTTTGTCTCAATTTCTTCCTTTTCTAGAGTGTCAGTGGGTATCCTCGTTCTGCCTGTTTTGCAGCGCTTACGAGAACGTGTGTGAACATTTACCATAAGTGGGAAAGGTCTAATCATTTCTGGGGTTATTCTTTCCAACTGAGAGTCTTGCAGGTTGGTAGTTGATGGCCTAGGAGAGGGACTGGGGTCAATTGATTGTCCAAGAGAAGAAATATCATTGTTGGCTTGAGCCCGGCAAATTTCGTCTAGTTGCAAAACTGCTGCATTTGCCTGATTTGAACTTACTTGATCTTGAATAAGTCTGTCCGTCAGTTTGGATGGGGGGAAATCTACCTCACTGAACATATTTATGTCGAAAGCCCAGATTCCAGTCTTTCTGAAAGAGGAAGTGATATTGGCTGGTGAAAACTTTTTTTGGTATGGTATTTGGTCTTCCGATTGTGCTCTATATGCTTCTCAGCTTTTCCAATTGCTGCATCAATATCCCCTTTGGTCTTATCTTAATTACAGTTTAAACCCTCTTTTGACTTTTCAGATAGCCTAATGGTAAAGGGAGCTTTTCTTTATTTTGAAGTGTGATGTACTTGATCTGATTGACATCCTCCTTTCTAAAATTGCTTGCACCGCCTCTCTTAGATTTCCTTGTTGTGGTCCATGGTCCCCAACCGTCTTCCGTGTGTAATTTCTTGGCATTCCTAAGAAAAATACCGGCTTAAGCACAAGACAAAACATACTTTCAAAAAAAAGAATCAGCTTAGCTAACCCAGCACTGCCACCATGCAGCATTACTTTTTCTGCAACTGGGAAACCGGAAATAGACTTAATTGATTAGCTTCTCAGAATTTTAAATTGATTGTAAATTGGTCCTCTTAGTGGCAAAATCCTAGTTTGGTGCCCTCAAATAGCAGAAAACAACACTTTCCCATGGCAGAATCTTTATTGTCACTTTAAGAACAGAGAGATCGTTTATTCCCTTCCAACAGGATTGGCCACAAGGGTGATAACAAGAGAATATGCGGGATAACAAAAACGCTATAAAGGTATGCAAGTAAAAAATGAGTAAACAGAAAATTTTGCCAGCAAGGAGTCCATACGTACTGCGGGATTTTTCAGCAATATGATAAACTAGAACCAAACAAGTCAATTTAATGTTTGACGCAATCGGAAGGCCAAGATAATGAATAGTACTAAGCATTTAACTTTTACTCTCATTAAACAAAAGACCAATCCGATGATACGCAATCGTCAGTCGAGGAAATGTTTTTCCTCAATCCAGGAAAAGGATCTGTCTGTATGCAGGATGCCATCAGCATAATTTAATAAGGTAATATCTATTCTAAAAAACACACGAGTCTGTAATACAACCTGCTGTGACTCATTAACACTATTATTGTATACATATGGAGAGTTAATAGCTCCTTGGCTAATGCCTTTATATACAGGTATCAATACTTCAGGCCTATTAGTCAGAGTAGACAACCCAGGAAAGTTTATCTTCACTTTTAACCTATGGTATAGATCTCTAAGCCATATGACAAAAGACCTAAACAGACCATGCTGGTGACCACCTAAAAGCAGCTGTGCATGTCTCCTAACATTGTGTGCAACCAGTATAAGCTTTTCTCCATATTTGTCACAATCAATCAATAGATGTGTTAGGAGACAGTGTAAATGCTCTCTATTTAGGCTTACTTTAAAGCAAAATTGACTATCAGGAGTGGAACACGAAGTGTTTACATAATTATAAGCAGCTCCATCAATTTACACAATGCTGGGGCAACAGTACTAGAACAGTACAAGGTGTATTGATCCAGCTCCTTGCCCTTTCTTAGAGCTAGGGTGACTATAGCTGTTGAAAAAACATCAGGAACTGATCCAGAACAAAAAAAAAAAGAATTACAAGTAGGTTTCTAAGTCTCGAGTTGGTTTCAAAGGCACATTTAGAAAGTTTCTGCCAAAATACGTGTTCCAGGGTAATTGGACTGCTGATGGCAGATCAAATGAGAGGACCTGTTTGTACGCGCTAATGAAAGAGTATGTGGGAGGAGCTGTTTGTTCGCACCGAGAATGAAGAGCCAGAAATCATCTGCAGTGAACTTACTGCTAATTATCTTTATACAGTGGCTTAGCACTACCATAAAACAGATGCATCCTGAAGAATTCATCTACACCTTTTGAATATTTTTTCATTAGTTTTTTTATAGCATTCACAATTGACAATGATGCTAAGAAACCAATAAAATGGCCTGAATGCTCAATTGCAGCATTGAGCTATGATTCATATTGTATTTGGAGATAGTGGTTGGTCTGATGGTGCAAACTCAGATTTATAATAGGAGCTCCACTCAGCCTCATTTGGGAGCTTATCATCAGAATAGTCATAGGATTTCTTATTTATTATCAGCTTCCACCTATTATATATTGCAGCATTGAGCTCTGATTCATATTGTATTTGGAATGAGTGGTTGGTCTGATGATAAAAACTCAGATTTATAATAGGAGATCCACTCAGCCTCATTTGGGAGCTTATTATCAGAATGGTCGCAGGATTTCTTATTTATTATCAGCTTCCACACCGAATTGGGATTCGAATGGACTAGTTCACTATTTTGATCTTCTTCTTCTTCAAACGCCAAGCCTTTGGAGTCCACCTCGGTCTCCTTCAGCTTCACGGCGATTTTCCATCTGCAGGTGATGATGGATCAGGAATAAATCTTGCTATTGTCTGTCCAATCTACCCGCAAATATTATTATGCTGCAAGAAATTGAGAATATTTCTGTATAATTGTCTTTTAGTGTTAGTTTGTAGGCTTAAGAGCAGCAAGTTGATGTCAGGCTGGAGATTTGCCTTACTGAAGATCTTCCTAATATTGACTACTTCTTGCAGTATGAATTTACATTCGACAATGAAGTGGCTCAGGGATTCTGCAATAGAGTTACAAAATCTGCAGTATTGATCAGTTCGTAATGCCAAGTAAACTCCTCTTGTCTTAGGATCAAAGAGTTGCTTTTGGTTCTATAATAAAGAATATTATCAGCCCTTGACGGAAATAAGGATGGAAAGAGCGATTTTTTTTTTTGAAGAAACTCTTCTTCTGAGTATATCTCTGAAGTTCTGGGCTTTCAAACTGGGTTTAATCAGATTATTCAAGGAGCTCCTGGCCAGCAGGTCTGCTGTCTCATTGTATATGATGCCTTGGTGGCTCTTATATAATGAGCCACCAAGGCAACTTGATATTGATAATGTTATTTTGGAAAACTGATTAATTGTCCTCAGGTCTCATTTGTGGCACTCCAAGGAATATTATCAATGAGCTCAAGGGCACCTTTGGAGTCTGAGAGCAATACAACTCTTTTGGAAGCTGGTGAATTAATGTTGACAGACTTTTCTGCCTCTTTTATAGCTGACAGCTCTTCAGTGCGGATGGAGGGGCACTGGAACTTACAATGTCTATAATCCCATCATAATTTTCTTCAACAATTAATTTTATAGGAAGTGTCAGAGGAAAAATAATCCATTGGAGACACGTCGCTCTTTACTGAGTCTACCTGACTCTCACATTGTGGTCTGATAACTGACTTCTCTGCAAAAATAAAAAAATCAGACTCTTAAAGCCAGAAGATTGTCTTTTGGGTTGTTTTTTGTCGAAAATGAGTCAGTGGTTGCCGATTCACGCCATATATATTTTCCTAAAATCACCTTGGGCTATAGTAGCAAACAGTCAAAATGTTATAGAGAATCTGATGACTGGAAGGCACACCACTAGTGGTTGACTTTTTCTTTCGTTTTTTGTGGGCCCAATGCATACAGCTATTTTGCATATTTTCTACATATTTTCTTTGACGAGAGGTTTAGGGGAGGAGGTCATCTTAATTATGTAGATACAGGAATTCTCCCTTAGTCTTAGGTTTGAAAATTCACCCCTAGTTTTAGGTTTGGAAATTCACACAATTCCAGTTTTATCTAAAGGGGCATCGGCTCCCGGTTTCACAAATAACACAACTGTTGTAAATGCTTGATTGCCGCTCTTTTTATGGTATGATAATTTCACAGTTTCTTTTTTAGAGTTTGACAATTATGGTAGAACTTGCATCTCCACCTGGATATTCATCGGTTTCAACTTTATCTCAAGAAGTTGCAAATAAGCAGCAAGATGCAAGTTTAATTACGAAACGTTCATGGGACATTGCTGTTGCCCCTCTCAAACAGGTTCACTATGATTTATTAACTTTCTCAAACTGTCTTTCTCTACTTCACAGGAAGCTTTCTTTTCTAGTTTTGCTTTTAAATTTCATGTTCTGGTGTAAATATATTGGGTGTAAAAAACTTACACACCCCCATGAAAAGTTCCAAGTTTGCCCCCCCCCCCCTCCCCCCATTCTTTCCTGTCATAAGAAATATAGGAATATATTGGAAATATATAGGAATATATGCATTTTCTATGTTGCAACTTTATTATTATTATAATGTTGTGTTGGCCTCAGGCGACTTGGTGCTGCAGCAAATTGTTAGTAGTAGTAGTAATAGTATTTTTATGTAGTTACCAAACTATATAAATACCAAACTAGTATAAGTTGATAGTAATATAGCTACAAAGCTGCCACCTGTTAAAAACCTATCCTTGAACAAAAGTTTTGTATATGAAAAAATATAACCCCTCTTCAGGAGAACCACATTTAGGGTAAGCATACCCACCCCTGGTCCCTTTACTTACATGCTCAATGGTATTTTTCCAATTATTAATAGACAGTTGCCTCATCTCTTTGACAATAAACGCACATAAATATTATGAATCTCTAGCTTGGTATACCATTCTTTTCCAAATGTCGGTTAAATTGTTTGTATGGTGTGGATCAAATGACTTATTAAATTGATTTTTCTATGTCGATTAATTAAAAAAACTTTTTCCTCAAAAAAAGTTTTTCAAAGAAAAGTAAAGAACTCCATTATACAAAAAAATAAGCAAAAATAAAATCAAATAATCTACGAAGCGTGAAACTACCGCAAATCAGCAATGATAAATTAATGAAACCCAAAACGAACAGAAATTACAAAAAATAACCGAGTCAAATTCAAAACGAGCAGAAATTAACATAAGTTGGGCTCAAAACCCCTATGCCTTCCCAAGACCAGAACATAATTTGCACTTTACTGAAAAAAGTATAAATGTTCTAACTTTTATAACTTTAATAAATCAAATAATATTAAAATTTGGATTACTAAATATCAGTATATATATATATATATATATATATATATATATATATTGAGTTTGACTCGGTTATTTATTGTAATTTCTGTTCGTTTTGGGTTTCATTTATTTATCATTGCTGATTTGCGGTAGTTTCACGCTTCGTAGATTATTTGATTTAATTTTTGCTAATTTTTTGTTTAATGGAGTTCTTTACTTTTCTTTGAAAAACTTATTTTGTGGAAAAAGTTTTTTCCGTTAATGTCTGTTCGTTTTATATTTACATAGTCTTTTCAGAGAAGAAGAAAATAGTACTTTAAATCTTTTCGTTTTTTTAAGACATAGTTTGGTCTGCTATTTGTATGCTGGAGAAAAATTTTCAGCAATTTTTAACAACATACACCCTTTTAAAAATCTGGACACAAATAGTAGTGTTTAATTTCGTTTCATACCTCCTCTAGTTGACCTGAAATGGAAAACTTGATACCATTCGCCATTAGTTGCCCTCCAATCACTTTCGACTATTAAAAAGGGCATCAGTCCTTTCTATTTTCAATCAAATTAGCCCTTTTCGAAGTTCCTACGACAACTCCTTCGATACGAAGTGCCCTGGTCTAAACAACAACAACAACAAAAATCATACATTATACCCACATCGATCTTTACTATAAAAATTTCAAGCCTTCCAATCACTTTCGACTAGTAAAAAGGGCACTATGCCTTTCGATTTCCAGTCGAATGAGCCCTTTTTGAGTTTCTAAGGTAACGCTTTCTATAATCACATTATATGCCCCCAGGGCATAAATTACAACCCTTACCCTAAGGGCTGTGAGGGTGGTTGTCATCCTTTAAGACATAATTTCCAGAACTTTCCACTACGTTAAACAAAATGGCTATCTCAAAATTTTGATTGGATATGTTTGGGAAAATGGTTAGTCGCTCTCCCATCGCTTTTAACTATTAAAAAGGCACTAGCCCTTTCAATTTCCAATCAAATGAGCCCTTTTGAAGTTTCTACGACAACGCTTTCAATAAAAACCTTATATGCCCCCAGGGCATAACTTACAACCCTTGCCCTGAGGGCTGGGGGGGGGGGATTGTAACCCTCAAAGACCTAATTTCCAGAATTTTCTACTACGTTGAACACAGTGGCTATCTGAAAATTTTCATTGGATGTGTTTAGGGGAATGGTGCGCGTGAGAGGGTGGTTAGTTACTCTCTAATCACTTTCGACTATTAAAAAGGCCACTAGCCCTCTCAATTCCCAATTGAATGAGCCCCTATTGAAGTTTTTACGACAAACCATAAAAACCTTATATGCCCCCAGGGCATGTAGGGGCTCTGGGGGTTTGTCATCCTTAAATACATAATTTCCAGAACTTTCAACTACGTTGAACCAAAGGACTATCTCTAAACTTTGATTGAAGGAGGGGGGTCAATTACTCTCCACTCTTTTTCGACTATTAAAAATGACAATCTCAATTTCCAAACAAATGAGCCCTCTTTGAAATTTCTACAACAACTTTCTATACAAACCTTATATGCCCCCAGGGCATAACTTACAACCCTTGCACTGAAGGCTCTGAGGGGGGTTACCATCCTAAAAAACCTAATTTCCAGAACTTTCGACTACGTTAAACAAAATGGATATCTCAAAATTTTGATTGGGTGTGTTTTGGGAAATGGTGGGCGTAAGAGGGGGGGTTAGTTGCCCTTCAATCACTTTCGACTATTAAAAGGGTACAAGCCCCTTCAATTTCCGATTGAATGAGCCCTTTTTGACGTTTTACAACGTCGCTTTCTATAAAACCTTACATGCCCCCAGGGAATAACTTACAACCCTTGCCTTGAGGGTTGTGGGGGGATGGGTTGTCATCCTCAAAGACCTAATTTCCAAAACTTTCAACTACGTGGAATAAAATGGTTATCTAAAAATTTTGATTGGATATGTTTGGGGAAAAGGTGGGCGTGAGAGGGAGGTTAGTTGCCCTGAAATCACTTTCGACTCTTAAAAAGGGCACTAGCCCTTTGAATTTCCAATCAAAAGATCTCTTTTTCAAGTTTTACGACAAAAATTTCAATAAAAACTTATATGCCCCCTGGGCATAACTTATAACCCTTGCCCTGAAGACTGTGGGGGGAGTGTCCTGCTCAAAGGTATAATTTCCTTAACTTTAAACTGCGCGAAACAAAATGGCTATCTAAAAATTTTGATTGGATGTGTTTGGGGAAAAGGTGGGCGTGAGAGGGAGGTTAGTTGCCCTGAAATCACTTTCGACTCTTAAAAAGGGCACTAGCCCTTTGAATTTCCAATCAAAAGATCCCTTTTTAAGTTTCTACGACAAAGATTTCAATAAAAACTTATATGCCCCCTGGCCATAACTTATAAACCTTGCCCTGAAGACTGTGGGGGGAGTGTCCTGCTCAAAGGTATAATTTCCTTAACTTTAAAATGCGTGGAACAAAACGACTATCTCAAAATTTTGATTGGATATCTTTGGGGAAATGGTGAGCGTGGAAGGGGTGTTAGTTGCCTTCCAATCACTCGACTATTAAAAAGGGCACTAGCCATTTGAATTTCCAATTAAATGAGCCCTTTTTGAAGCTTCTATGACAGCACGTTCTATAAAAACCTTATATGCCCCCAGGGCATAACTTACAACCTTAGCCCTGAGGGCTATGGGGGAATTCTCTCCTTAAAAACATAATTTCTATCTGGAGATCAACTACGCTGAGCAAAATGGCTATTTAAAAATTTGGATTGGATGTGTTCGGAGAAAATGTGGGCGTGAGAGGGGGGTTAGTTGCCCTCAAATCACTTTCGACTATTAAAAAGGGCACTAGACCTTTGAATTTCCAATTGAATGAGCCCTTTTGAAGTTTCTGCGACAAACAGTTCAATAAAAACTTATTTGCCCCCAGGGCATAACTTATAACCCTTGCCTTGAAGACTGTGGGGGGAGTGTTCTCCTTAAAGGTATAATTTCCTGGACTTTAAACTGCGTCCAACAAAATGGTTATCTCAAATTTTGATTGGATGTGTTTGGGGAAATGGTGGGCGTGGAAGGGGTGTTAGTTGCCTTCCAATTACTTTCGACTATTAAAAAGGGCACTAGCCATTTCAATTTCCAATCGATTGAGCCCTTTTTGAAGTTTCTACGACAATACGTTCTATAAAAACCTTATATGCCCCCAGGGCGTAACTTACAACCCTTGCCCTGAGAGCTGTTGGGGGGTTGTCATCCTCAAAGACCTAATTTCCAGAACTTACAACTACGTTGAATAAAATTGCTATCTCAAAATTTTGATTGGATGTGTTTGGGGAAAAGGTGGGCGTGAGAGGGGGGCTAGTTGCCCTCCAATCACTTTCGACTATTAAAAAGGGCACTAGCCCTTTGAATTTTCAATCGAATAAGCCTTTTTTGAATTTTCTACGACACCGCCTTGTATAAAAGCCTTATATGCCTCCAGGGCATAACTTATAACCCTTGCCCTGAAGGCTGTAGGGGAGTGTCCTCCTCAAAAACATAATTTCTATCTGGAAATACACTACGCTGAACAAAATCGCTTTTTAAAAATTTGTATTGGATTGTTTCGGGAAATGGTGGGCGTGGAAGGGGTGTTAGTTGCCTTCCAATCACTTTCGACTATCAAAAAGGGCACAAGCCACTCCAATTTCCAATTGAATGAGCCCTTTTCGAAGTTTCTACGACAACTTCTTTGATACGAAGTGCCCTGCTCTTAAGGAAAGAAAAATAATAAATAATACATTGTGCCAACATTGTTCTTATGTGCCCTCAGTGCATGACTTAAAACCCTTGCCCTGAGGGTTGTGGGGGAGTGTGGTACTCAAAAACATATTTTTTATCTGGAAATAAACTACGCTGAACAAAATGGCTATTTCAAAATTTTGATTGGATATGTTTGGGGGAATGATGGGTGTGGGGGGGCTAGTTGCCCTCCAATCACTTTCGACTATTAAAAAGGGCACTAGCCACTCAAATTCCCATTCGAATGAGCCGTTTTCGAAGTTTCTACGAAAACTCCTTCGATACGAAGTGCCCGGGTATGGAAAAAAAAATAATACATTGTGCCAACATCGTTCTTTACTTAGGCAGCGCTATTGCGCTGCCTATGATAGAAAAATCGTCATGTACTTCATTTTAATCCTTAGTGATTCTTTCGTTTTTGATTCATGGTGATTCTCGTTTTTGCTTTTGTTGTAACCGAAGATTTTTTGTGCTTCATTTTCGTTTTTGATTCGTTGTGATTCCTGTTTTTTCGTGTCTTCTAACCGCATATTTTTTGTGCTTCATTTTCGCCAGTTTTAAGAAAAAAAAAAAAATTAACTTATTTCTAAGAAAAATCTATAAGCACATATATACACAATTATTGCTCGCGTAATCAATTTAAAAAAGACATATGAATCTAACAATAAGATCTTTTGTTGGCAGTTGCCAATGCTTCCTTCCAAACAGCATCATATGTTCGACGTTCCCTTTCAGGTGGTAACAGAACTTTTAAGCTACGTTGTCTTAATACAAGAAAATTCCATGTACAACATACCATGATTGTAAACAGGAGTAAGGAGGTCGACGCCTACAAATTCGACAGTTTGGCATTGCGGCTTATGTATTGGCATTGCAAATGCAAGTCGAAATGGAAATTGATGCCGTTCAACGTTGAACATCCAAGTTGATCTTGATTGGACTCGGGCGTAACTCGAGAAATATGAACCTTGTTTCCTGCTTTTTCCCCAGTAATTATATTCCACTTAATTATGTTGTTACATAATTAAGCAACAATACCTAAGTTACGTAAAAGCAAAACTATTGTATTTGTTTTTGTTTTTAAGTCATTAGGTAGCAAGTTTGCAGTATAAGTTGAATTTAGGAATTCGGAGTGAATTCGTTTCCTCATTCCTCTTTCTCTTTTACAGAATCATAACTTTTATAAGATTTGTATTCTCCCATGAGTCGATTGACAATTTTCGCATTTATTCTGCTAACTTCTTTGTTGAGCGAAGCTAAAATAACGCGATCCTTCATTAAATTGAGATTTTGATTTGACCAATACTTCATTCATTCTCAAGTCAATCAGTCCAGTCATTCATTCTCCAAGTACTTGTTCAGTTAAATTACCACTGGAAATTGAACCGTCTATAATCGACATAATCTTGCACAGTGAAAATGAGCTTCAGTTTTGGAGGTTGTTGTCCCAGTAGCATGTTGATTGACATCATTCTCCACTCGTCGCATTTTCAAGTAACCTTTGGCATAGTCATTGGTGCCTTGCAATATTTCTTCCAAGAGATCCATTAGGTTACGAGAGATCCCATCATTTAAAGAATGTGTGAGGGGTCTTCAATAGCTTCATCGGGGCCTAAAAAATGCATTTAGCCATATGAAAGTGGTTCGAAATCACCTTTAGTGGTTTGTGATGGATGTTCCTTTAAATTGATTTTGTGATAAATTTATACAGCTACTTTAAAGCTAAAAACACTACGGCTATTGATGGTTCTATCATCACTTACGTTGAACGAAGCGAGAGCGAAACATGAGTTAAAGTTAAGAATTCGTTTGTGGAACTGTTCAGAGAGCAAGTGACGTCCAAAAAAGGCAAACCAATTCATTTGGAAATTGTAGAGGTGGCAATACAACTCAACCATGCAAGCAGCAATCTCCAAATGAATTACCTTTGTTTGTTAATCTTTTCCCGGGAAAATGGAGGGCTCCACTGTGAATACATGCAATGTTGAAGGGTTTCAGTGACTTGTAATTAACGTTTGCGTAGTTTACGATATCTTTGTAGGTGTTTTGTGTCACAGCTAGTTGACATTGAAGATAATGACGAAATTGTTTTTCAAACCTAATATTTCTTTCTTTTTCACCTGCATATCTGACTCGTTCTGATTCTCGCTGTCGCCTGTCTTCTAACCGCACAATTCTTTCTTCCGTACTTGAATTTTTGACTCGTTCTGATACTCGTTGTCACTTGCCTTCTAACTATACAATTCTATGTTCTTCGCTTTAATTTTTAATTCTTTCTAGTTCGTATTGTCGCATGTCTTCTAACCGTAAGTGTCTCTGTTCTTTACTGTCATTTTTTTACACGTTCTGATTCTCACTGTCACACTGTCACTTATCTTCTAACCGCAAAGGTTTTTGTTCTTCATTTTCATTTTTAATTCGTTTGGATCCTCGTTGTTGCAAGTCTTCTTGTCGCATTTTTCTATATTCTTCATTTTGGATTTTTGTTATTTATTGGAAAATCAACTACGCTGAACAAAATGGCTATCTCAAAATTTTGATTGGATGTGTTTGGGGAAATGGTGGGTGTGTAAGGGGTGTTAGTTGCCTTCCAATCACTTTCGACTATTAAAAAGGGAACTGGCCATTCCAATTTCCAATCAAATGAGCCCTTTTCCAAGTTTCAACGACAACTCCTTCGATACAAAGTGCCCTGGTCTAAAGGAAAACAAATAAATAAATAATACATTGTGCCAACATCGTTCTTTAATTAGGCAGCGCGATTGCACTGCCTATGATTGTTCAGAAGGTGGGACAAAAATGTCTTTTTTCTTCCAACGATTTATCTAATCCAAGTTTCTTATTTTCAAAGGTATAGAAGGCAGTGACGACCACCTCTGTTTCTTTTTATTATTCAGGCGGTGGGACAAAAACTTTTCTTTTGCCTTGGCTTGTCTTTTGTCATTATGAAAGACATATCGCCGAACCTTTGTTTCTTTTAATTGTTCTGATAGTTCTTAGTTCTCTGACTGTTCCGTAGTTGTAAGTTCTGGAAATTAGGTCTTTGAGGATGACAACCCCCCTAGCCCTCATGGCAAGGGTTGTAAGTTATGCCCTGGGGGCATATAAGGTTTTTATTGAAAGCGTTTTCCTAGAAACTTCAAAAGGGCTCATTTGATTGAAAATTGAAAGAGCTAGTGCCTCTTTTAATACTTGAAAGTGATTGGAGAGCAACTAGCGACCCTCTCACGCCCACCATTTCCACAAACACATCCAATCAAAATTTTTAAATAGCTATTTTGTTTAACGTAGTTGAAAGTTCTGGAAATTAGGTCTTTGAGGATGACAGCCCCCTCATAGCCCTCAGGGCAAGGGTTATAATTTATGCTCTGGGGGAATATAAAGTGTTTATAGAAAGCGCTGAAAAAAGTACAAATGAATGTGCATTGTCCATTTAATATACATCACAGTTCATATAATTATCCAGTAAGCTTATCGCAGATCATTTCTGGTCTTCGTTCTCGGTGCGAACAAAAAGCTCCTCCCACTTTTTCGTGCAGTTATTAATAGCGGGTTTCCACTTTTTCCGATTGTTTCGCGTCTGACTTGTCTACCCGTGAAAAGATCTGACGCCGCTTATGTTTCTACGTTCTCTGGAGCACTCGCACCCCGGTCCGGGTTTTTATAATGGGTGAGATAGGGAATGATCATACTGGATAATTATATGAACTGTGACATACATATACTGATATTTAGTAATCAAAATGTTAATATTATTTGATTTATTAACGTTTTAAAAGTAGAAACATTTATATTTTTTCAGTAAAGTGCAAATTATGTTCTGGCCTTGGGAAGGCATAGGGGTTTTGAGCCCAACTCATGTTAATTTCTTCTCATTTTGAGTTTGACTCGATTATTTATTGTAACTTCTGTTCGTTTTGGGTTTTATTTATTCACCGATGCTGATTTGTGGTAGTTTCACGCTTGGTAGATTATTTGATTTTATATTCTTTACTTTTCTTTGAAAAACTTATTCTGTGGAAAGTTTTTTTTTTAATTAATTAAAAGAAACAAAGTTTCGGCGATATGTCTTTCATAATGACAAAAGACAAGACGAGGCAAAAGTTAAAGGTCCAATAAAAAAAAAATCTAATTTTACAAAGGCACGCCTTCTAATTTAAGGTCAAATTGGACTTCATGACATCAAGAAAAGACTCAAATTGTCTGCGTTTAGAAGACAAGCGACAGTGAGAACCTGTGCCTGAGACTCTAGGCAGGCATGCCTTTCCAAAAACTAACCTGACAAGTATGTGTCCAATAAAAGAGTCATGCATACTCCCGCCATTTACCCGTGCAGCCCCAGCCATTTAAACATTTGCCTCTCAATTACTTGAACTATCTGTCTTGGCTTTTCTCTGTATACAATTAGCCATGTCTTGATGCAACCATATGCAACCTACTGCAAAATACTTGATAACTTCAATTCAAAATCAACGTTGATTTTGAATTGAAGTTATCAAGTTTTTTGCAGTAGGTTGCATATGGTTGCATCAAGACATGACTAATTATAGACAGAGAAAAGCCAAGACAGTTAGGCCAAGTAATTGAGAGGCAAGTGTTTAAATGGCTGGGGCTGCACGGGTTAATGCTGGAAGATTTTATTTCATAAAGAAAATAAACAAGAAATAAAATAATATTTTCTCGAAGTTTCAACAAAAGAAACGCTAAATATCGGTTTAATTAGACCGTTCGAAAGACTATATTTATCTGCTATAGTACAAATAATTTTCTTTTTTGAGTCTTCTTTAATTTTCAAGTTTTAATTCACTTCACTTGGAAACTGTACCATTCTGTTCAAGCACATTATGTATCCATATTTTGTCTCGCAACTTTAAATGACCTTTTTTCTTATAGATTCCCATGAACTTATTTATCATGTACATGGCAGGGAGTTCGATTTCCATTTTTCCTATTATGATGGTTGGAATGATGTTGGTTCGCCCGCTGAGAGCTATATTGTCGCTTAATTCCTGTAAGTTTTTTTATGGAGAAAAATGTTAGGCGCTTTGCCAGTAAATGATTCTTTTTAACTGTACGCCGTTGAGTAGTAATCCAGAAACAGGGGATTTTTCTAGGAAGTGATTTTTTTCAGATGATAAAATATTCTGTTTCTTAGAAATAATGATAGAATTGATCAGAGAATTTATCCCAATCTTGTGAATTTTGCAATGATTTTATACTTCTGCGCTGGGAAAAGGATTCGCGGGAGTCGAATTATTTAAAGAAAATGTTTTTAGTCAAAGGATAATTGAATTGGATGACACTGACACTGGACGATACTGACACATGACACTCTAATATCAATTTATTTGGAAATGAGAAATAAACTATTATCTATATTATCTTGTGTATAAGAATTTTTCAATTTTATGAATTTGTTTTAGCTGTTACTAACATTTTCGATAAAATAAAAACCAATTTCTGTTTTTTGTCTAAATTAAAAACACAAAATATCTGAATAATAAATCGCATATGTCTTTGGTTCTAAAAAAAGAAAAAGAATGAACAACTAACACACATGCCACTGCGTTGCTATAAAAATCTAATAATTTTTCAATAAAATTAAAGGATTATATTGTGCTTATAATCGCCGTGAGCATTTCAGCATCGTATATAAAATTTAGACAAACAGAAACTATGCTTAAGGAAAAAGATTCCCAAACTTGTCACTGATGAGTAATTTTGAATAGTCTCTGAAATCAATGTCGATTTTTGAGAAATGCTACCCTTCTCTAAATACTAATTTGACTTTAAAAGGTTTGCTATAAAGCTGTTGGCCGCAGATATGGTTTTTGAAAATTCTCTCAAATTAAATGAGTGTCACCAAAAACAAATTATCCTAGAAGAGGAACTTTTCCGAAAGGCTAAGTTAAATTAAAAAGATAATCACTAACTGTGATCTACATCCCCACCTTATTCGCTGTTTCTTTTTCATTCACATTCCATCTCCCAATACGGCTTTTAAAGTAAATTGAACTAATTGACTTCAGGCAGTTCAAACTTCTTCCTTATAAAAATCTTAAGTTGTTGCAAGACCAAAAATGCTGTTAAGAATAAAGATGCCGCTCAATATATCGGTATTTTGCAATGCTAAAATGGTTTGTACAAATAAGGGATTATCGACGTTCCAACTCTGTGAGGGTTGAAGATGCTTAGGAACATTTGATGAGACAGTCCAAGAGTTTTTGGAATAACTTTTAGTTTTTATGCTACCAAGTTTCGGTTAAAGGATGGATTTCAGGATACCCAGGCCTCAAGTAATGAGCAATTTAATTTAGCTATATGGATAATTTAAGGCTACTTAGCTGAAAGTCCGCTATAAGGTTTTTTTTGTATAACTTTTACCAATTTTTAAATAGGGTAGCCTATTGCTTTTCTAATATGGAACAAGGTAGTTTAATCCCTTGATAATTTGAAAGGCAAAATATGTAGAATAGAAAAATTGAGACACATCTTTTGTCCTTAGCACGACAGCGGTAGTCCATTTAAAGTAACATAAAAATAGCGTGATGAGGTTTCGATTAAAATCAAATACAGTTCGTTTTCAGTATTCCGAAAATTCTAGGACCAGGAAATCATAACAGAACTTTTTATTAACTTTTTTTTTTTACTTTTGAAAAGGTTTTATAAAGACGGAACCGCTTTCAGTTAGTACAAAAAATATCTCATAAGTACGCTTGAAGTTTTCGTAAGTCACAGTTGCTGGTATAAAAGATGCATCGATGTATCGAAAAAGATGTATAAGATGTATCGTCACATATATGCTACAGAAGCGGACAAGTGAAATGGCTAGAGCATGGTTTGAAAAGCCTATACAACTTAATCTGTTCGGATTAGTTGTCTATTAATATTATTTTGTTGTATCGTAAAAATTACGCTGGACACATTATTAGCGCTTATTTTGTGCGTAATATCCTTTTTATCTATGCATGTGACTTCAACATCTATTCTCCAATATCGTTGGCATTTGTTGTGCCTTGTCTTTAATATATTGATGCTTAAATTTTCAAATCCTCTTAAATCCTATGTGGTTCCAGCTTCAGTTTCTAGAGCCAATAGTTAATTCGAAGTTGCTGCAAGGCCTTTGAGATTTGATTTGTTGATATTTTACTGTGTTTTCTATATGGAATAATTATGGAGTCTCCATATTTTTCCAGAAGCAGCTGTCTCTTCCGCAAGTCAAACATGTGAAAAGAATGATTTTCAAAACCTTGATAAAAATGTTAAAATCTCCAGAATATTTCTGCTAGATTAACATTGTTTACTCTTATGTATAAGCTGTGCGACAGGAAGAGGAGGCGTATAAAAAGATTAGCAAGATAAATGAAAACTAGTAAGATAAATGATTTTGTGAGTTTCTGCGAAGGGGTGAAACCCTAATATAGAAGACCATAAAACCGGAAACAATTCAAACGCTCAGAAAACACCGTTAAGTGAGCTAAATTTAAAACAACGGAGATATGGCACTCATTTGAAAACTCAGGCAGCAGAAGTTTTGGAAAATATAAGGTAATGATTCCTGAAGGCTATCCTTACAACCTCAATACACCTCTGTTCCCTAATTTTTCAAGCTATGCAATAATTCATCGCTTAAATCGGCCAATATTCTAAAATATATGTAACATGTTATATCATTGACTTGGAAAACCTCGGTTTTTCATTTTTCATCACATTTCTTTTCATTGTCTGGTTGCAATAAGGAAAAAAATATTTGCATTTGAAAGTTTGTGGTTGAATGAAATATTGCTAAAATGGTGATATTTCCATTCTTCAGTAAAATTTCTTCCCAAAAGCGAGTTTTAGACTCATTATTCCGACGTTATTGCGGGTACCTTACTAATGACTTACTTCTGAATCTGGTCTTTTGGAAACTAGGTTAGATCGCAAAGTTCAAAAGTCATGACCGACTCCCTTCTTTGCCTCTTTTAAAAATAAGATTATTAAAAATAAAAATATTATTCATACTCTCTACAAAATTGCTTCAAGTATTTTAAAGTGACTGACCTGAAAGGGAATAGTTTCCCTCCCAATGGCGGATTTTTCAAAAGAGGGTGGATGTCTGCCTAGAATTCTGATGACTTTTTTTTTTACTCGGCGTATTTGTTGACTAGAGTTTTGATGACCACTGGTACGGGCCCGTGATATAAGAAGGATCATGACCATTTTTGTTGGGTCACGGATGGAATTGTAGTAATGAGGGAGCATTCTTTGTTGGAACCTCAAGTAGGAATTATAGGTTGTAACAAGCATATTACACATAATTTCTTTAAGCAAGGCTGAGTTGTCTGAGAAAGCAATAGGGTCATTTTTTCACTCTTCAATGTGCTAAGATCTTGCATCTTCTGTCAGAAAACGCTTAAAAGTGAAATCTTTGAACTAAGATCTTGCATCTTTTGTTGTTTTTATGCAAACGACTTCCATGATTCTGCTCTGATCATGAGTCTGAGAAGAATGATGAGTATATCATCAAAGTTCTCTCATCATTGTTCTATATAGCAGAAAAATGGTGTTCTTCACACTTTTTGCTAACATCAGTTAGCTCTAAGATCTTAGAACAAAGATGAGCTAAAAAACGATAATCTTTGCAGAAAGATGTAAGATCTTAGATGTAAGATCTGAGTGCTAAAAGACAGCCCTAATATTTCTCTAGTTTGTTTATTCGAGTGTCTTTGGTATTTATTTCTGCTTCTAAGTAAATTACTAGTAAAGATGCTGTTCAAAAATTCAGTTGTTCTACTGCTACTCAAAACTACTTCAGTTGTTTGTTTCACTGTCGACAATGACTCCACTGTCGAGGAGTCTTTGTACAGGAGGCAGGTATAGTCAAGCCTCCTTAAGGTAGGTGCTGTGATTAGCCTATTTCAAGCATTGGTTGGAGTTTCTGTTTTACTAAAACAAATTGCATTGAGGAATTTGTTTTCAATAGAGCTTGTTATGTACTCGGCGGGTAAATCCCGCATTAATTTAGGATGAAAAATCAGACCCAAGTAGCAATATGTATCGGGTACGAATTATAGTTCCATTCATCTTCATGTTTGGAGCCCTGTCAATATCTTTTAGAAGAGTGTCAGGTCTAACAGTCAAAATCCAAGGTCCAACATTGTAGATAGTCCAAATCCGTGAAGTTGTTGTATTCACGGTTCTGGTTCTCTCCGAATTCCTCGCGCTCAAATTTAAATTCAATTTTTGCTGACCATCGAGTTTTTTTTTTTAAATGTTTTCAATTTCTTTCAATTTCTATTTTTTCAACTTTTAGTATAATTTGTTTATGACTTAATAGATACAAGAATACATTGAACAATGTATTCTTGTTTTATTGTTTTTTCGTTTTTTTTTTGTTTTTTTTAACGAGTATGTCAAATCGGAAATTGGAAGCTGAATCAAATTTAGTGAGAACCAAGCATAACATTTTTAATCCTTCTTATTACTATATAATTATCTACACTATGATCATCTATGTGTGAAAGAAGTGTGCAAAATGTTAATGACATTGTGAGTATATGTGCTTTGTCCTACCATCATAATCTACATGTCATGGCGGAGGTCCATTTTTTACTTGCTAGACTCAGATTGCAATGTAACTCTTGGTTGATATTTATATACAACATTTACAACATATAAAATATATATATATATATATATATATATATATATATATATATATATATATATATATATATATATATATATATATATATATATATATATATATATATATATATATATATGTTATCATATATAATATATGAATATATATATAATAAATACTATATAAAAAACATTTAACCAATTCTCCAAATATAATCTGGATATTTTAATTCACATCCGGAATGTTTTTCAAAGGGAATTTTCATGTGTTGTAAACTGTATTTGCTCTACCGATTGCTCTATTCAGCTTACTTGTCACTGCATTTCATTTTGCCCTATCATAAAACATCAAACGCACCACATATGTATAAAACATATGTTTGCACTTTTCGCTAGTGAAGTTTATTTCAACTCAAGTGTATTCCTATTTCCTAATTTTTAATTGTTAGTTAAAAAAAGCATATTCTATAAAATAAGTTTTTCATAGAAAAGTAAAGAGCTGCATTATACCAAAAATGAACATAATAAATTCAAGTAATTTTCCAAGCGTAAAACTACCACAAATCACTATCAATAAATAAATGAAACCCAAAACGAACCAAAATTACAATAAATATCCGAGTAAAACTCAAAACGAGCAGAAACTAAGATAAGTAGGGTGGATGCCCCCCCCAAGCCTTCTAAAGACCAGAACATAATTTACACTTTACTGAAAAAAGTCTTAACAATTTGGGTTTATTAAAGTTAAAAAAGAGAAAACATTTAAAATGTATTTTGTTTTCAGTAAATTGCAAATTATGTTCTGGTCTTTAGAAGACATGGGGGGGGGGGGGCGTGATAAGAGAGATAAGATAATATTTATTTTCCAAAGGCTATCACAAGCTCTAATAGAGCCGAATTCGCTTCATATGTCAAAAAGAAATAGACAGAGCAAAACGAAGAAACAAATAACACAGCAAGAAAAGAAACACTAATCAAGCATAAAAATTGTCGATATGAATTTAACAAATGGCTAGAATAGAAACAGAAGAATAGAAGAAGAAGGGGTGGGGGATAAAAGAAAATCACAGTCAAGAAGAAAAACATTGCCGAAATCGTGTTCAATATCAAATACATAAAATTAAAAAAAAACACTTAAAATCAAGCCAAATTAGTTGTCAAAAGAAATATTTACAATTAAAGAAAGGAATACAATTAAAGGAAAAAAGATTTAAAATTAAAGGTCAGAAAAGAAATTTAACATAAATTATTATCAACAAAAGGGAAAATAAAAGTGACAAAGATAAAGAGAAAAAAAACGACACATGATTATTGTGAACATACAAAACAACTAAAATAAGGGACGGAGGAGTTAATTTGGTACAGAGCATATTTCAGGGATTATTTAGGTGCGCCAAAATAAAGGGGATAAAACTTTTCCGGAACCTCTCAGTAACGGTATGGATAGGTGAATATGTTGGAATTGCCAAGGAAGCTAAGCGGGGGAGACGGAGTCTAATGGGGTCATGTAACTCAGGGAAGATGTCCTCAGTACGAGGATTTGATATTGTGGATTTAGCAAAACGCAAACAAATTTGTACTCTCCTTTCTTTTAACGTGGTAATACCTGCGGATTTAAAGAGGAAGGAGTATGGAATTTCGCTCTCTTTATTGATGAAATTCCAGGATCTTTATTTATTGATCCTGAGCGAACGCTTTTGGACCGACTCAATTTTGTCACTAAGCTCGCTTGAAAGATGCGAATGCCAGACCGGGCATGCATATTCTAATAGCGGCCTGATAAATGATAAATAAACACGGAGGGACTGCATCTTCGGGCAATTAAATCTGTTTAAAATTTTTAACATAGATAATGAAACGTTTGCTTGTTTAACAATATTAGAAACATGTATGTCCCATTTAAGATTATTTGAAATTGTGACATCAAGGAGTTTAACATGTTTCACAAGCATTTCGGGTGGGATAGGGTCAAGGAAAGCGGGAGTGGGTTTCAAAAAATTTATCGTCATTATATTTGATTTGGTGGAATTTACTTTCATATTTAGGTTCTTAGCATCATCTGAAATGTGGGTTAGGATTTCAAGGGGGTCACTTTTAGTATTCCTGTGACATACCTCAAGGATCGATAATTCATCCACGTATTTCCACCTTTGGGGAAAATCCCTGCCAATATCGTTAATCATGACTAGAAATAAAAGTGGTCCAAATAAGGTTCCTTGAGGAATTCCACTATATATAGGGAGGGGGTTAGAGAAAATATTTTTGTATTTAACAACTTGAGATCTATTCGAAAGAAACGATATAACAATATTTACTAACAGAGGATCAAGTTCAAAGTTAACCAGTAGTGAACGAATTAGGATAGTGTGGTCAACCAGGTCAAAAGCTTTTCGGAAATCAACTAAGACAAGGTTCAGCCAAACATTTGGTATATCAAGGTTACTTGCAATGATATGCATTAAGTGCACAAGGTAATGGGTGGTGGAAGTTTTCCTTAAATTACCAAACTGCCGGGTGTCAATACGCGGACAAATAATATCCCTAAGCCAGTCACAGGGGAAACTTTCATAAAGTTTGGAGGAAACTGAAGTGAGTGTAATGCGGCGAATGTTGGCGAAAGTCAGGTTGGTGCATTTTTTTGGGACAGGTGTTATAAAACCTTGTTTCCAGCAACTTGGGAATTTATCAAATTTTGTGATGTGGTTGAAAATATTTGATAAAGGGTCAGCAATTTTGTCTGAAAAGGCTTTAATTAAGTCAACAGGGATGTCCAAGGGACAAGTACTTGATTTTCTAAGCTTTAGAATTTTATTTATAACATCAGAGGGAGAAATAAAGGGGAAGGAAGTATTGGGAGGAATAGTTGGACTTGAGCCAGTGAAAGGGGGGAGACTTTGCACGATGGAAACAAGGTGCAAGTTTAAATCGTTGGCAATCTTATTAGGGGGTTCAGGGAGATGAAAATCAACTTCGGAAGGATTTTTTCCGAATATCTTGGGTTTTATTTATTCATTGATGGTTATTTGTGGTATTTTTACCCGTCGAAAATTATTCAATTTTATTTCTGCTCATTTTTGGTTTAATCTAGCTCTTTAGTTTTCTTTGAAAAACTTCTTTTGTGGAGAAAGATTGAGAAAATTAATTTCTGTGTATTTTTGTTAGTCAATCTTTTTTATTGGTAAAGGAAAGAATATTTGATATTTTTTTTTCCTATAAGAGTCCTTATTTTGGCTTGCTATTTATTATTATTATTAGTAGTAGTAGTGTTGTATTAGGAGAAGTAGCAGACCTAGTATGCGCATATTGCCTTTTGGTCTGTTGAACATCCCCCTCCCCCTGATGCACTAGAAGTTTCAACCTGATAAACCGTTCTTAAAGTATTATTGATGCGCCTTTTTGACAATCTGTTTGCACATTGTATGTTTTGATTTAGTTCCACATTCCCCTCAACGTTTCCTCAAATTTTCACTTCAATATTCTCACCCTTAGTAGTAGTCGCTAAAGAAGCAGTAATTATAGTAGCAGTAGCAGCAGTGGTAGTAGTAGTAGTAATAGTAGTAGGAGTAGTAGTAGTTGTAGTGGCGTACACATATTTCATATTTGGTCAGTTGATTACCCCCCTCATCATTCCCTGAAAGTTCCAACTTAATACCCTTAGTCTTTCCTGAGTTACATCCTTTTGACAACCTGTATGCACATAAAGTGTTTTGATTTAGTTCACCACTCCCCCTTCAACATTCTCTGAAAGTTTCACCCGAATGCTTTAGGTCTTTATGAAAACTAATAGTCAAATATGCCCTCTTTCCCAATAGCATATACTGTATGTAAACAGTGGGCGAATTACATGACTTACAGCCTTTGCCCCGAGGGCTATGGGGGGTTGACATCCCCAATGACATACTTAAAGGACCTGTCAACTATGCTGAACAAAATTGCTATCTCAAAATTTTGATTGGATGTTTTTGGGGAATTATGGCGTTGAAGGGGGCTGGTTGCCCTCCAATCACTTTTGACACTTAAAAAGGGCCCTACAACTTTCAATTTCCAATTGAATGAGCTCCTTTCATAGTTTCTATGACAACTTTTACAAAGCTTACAAAGTTTACAAAGAAACTTTGAAAAGCGCATCAAAAATTTATTTATATCCTTTTTTGTTACGTTTTTACGAGTCGGATAAAAATTTCGGGAGGGGGTGGGGGTCAAACCCCCTTACCCTCCCCCCTGGATACGGCCTTGTTGGTATCTACGAATTTATTTTATGTTTAGTGATCAAAAATTTGTTCCCCATCAATAAATATTCTTTAGAATACCCTGTGACTATAAAGTTAACAGCTAATCCGGTCCTTGAACGGACTCCAATGGTTGAACAACTCTTAGATTTAAAATCCTAACGAAATTGCGTTAAAATAAAAAGGTTAACATCAAATAAAAGTATTTGAATGCACTTTCAAAATGATTCGTTGTTTTGAATAAATATAATACAAAAAGATCTATCTAGGTGGTATTTTATCAAAGGTGTATAAGATATAGTTTGCTTATTTATTTTGTACAGAATTAGACAGGGGCGATTCTCCAGCATTTTATTGGGGGGGGGGGGGGGGGCAAGAGGGGTCCATATCTGGATAGTCAAAGAAAGGGCATGGGATGTATAATATTTTTTTCTCCACATTATTGGGGGGGGGCATGTGCCCCCCCTTGCGACGCCCCTGGAATTAGATGAAATGAACCTTATGCATCCAATGACCGAACCAAACACTAATGGTTAAAAGAAAAAGGTACATCGAGCAGAAAAAAGAATTACTTGCTTAAAAATTTGCCACTATGGAGAACAAAAGTTGTCCAATGTTCTTCTGTAGAAAACTTTATTTGTTTAAAATGTGGATTTTAATTGAAGCAGAACTGAGGCAGGGATTTTTGACAGAACGATTGAGGTAGGGACTTTTCTGTCTTCAATGATAAGGAGTCTGTTTTGAATTACCTCTATTCTGTCCGAATATTTATTGGAATGTCAAGATGACAAATAGGGCATTTGAACTCAGGTATTGAGAGCATGAAAGAAAAGTGTAAATTCAAACACTGATAGGGGTATCAGAACTTTTTAGGAGGGAGCCTGGGATATTTGCATGTAGTGAAACATAATTTCGATGTATTGACTGCATAGTTTCTATTAGAAAGAAAGGATACACTGATTCAATAAAAACGGATCTGTTTGGAATCTATTCAAAAGTTTAATAACTTGTGAATTAGGGTTGATTAAATAAAAAGCTTTGTGTATGTTCACGAGCCACGCATTAGATTTTCAAGTATACTACATGCTGTTGCTGTGAGGTGAGCAAGGTAGTGGATATTCTAGGTATAAGATGAGTTTCTCAATTGTTTAATTGGAAACTTCCATTACCAACCCTTACATTAATTTTCGTAGAATATAGAGAAAGGGCTCATTTGAAGGGAAAGTTGGAGAAATGCAGCGTTTTTTTCATAGTCTACGTTTTAGTGCTACATTTAGTAAACAGGAATGTCTCTTTCATGTGTTATTATTATTTGCTTCATGTGCTTATCAATTAGAAGGGATAGTCGTAGAAATTTGAGAAAGGGCTAAATCAATTTCAAATTAAAAGCTCTTTCGATCATTTTAAGGGACGAATTTGGTCGCTGGGCAACCTGCTACCCATTTAACGCTCCATGTACCCTTGGGACCCCAATAATATATGATATTAGAAAACTTTTTAGATGTTCATTTGAATCATGACGACTACAAGGTAAAAAAATACGCCTCCAGGGGATGTGGATTTTGATATAATGTGTGAAGCCTCGAAGGAAAAGGCTCCAAATCATGCAAATAGATCGTATGGTACAGACTTCATAGGTAAATTTGATAAAAATAAAGGTAGAAAAGTTTCACCTCGTTTGGATCAAAGTCACAAAGATTCTGATCGATATAAATGAAGACCCAAAGTGAAATCCTTGACACTACCCAACCCACAAAATTGTGTTTGGTTTCTACCAGAGGTTGTATCCAAGGCTTTTTTTTTCTTTTGTTGAGTATAGATTCGTGGAAAATGTTGCAATTTAGAAGTCCAAAATCAGTACAAATCTAATTCAGATTTCACAAAGAGTGTTTGATTTTCATCAAAGTTGGTATTCAAGGATTTATGGCATTGCCGAATGCAAATTTGTGGTTAATACCGCGATATAGAAGCTCAATATAAAAAAAAATATCAATCACAAAAACATCAGAAGTATTGTCTGCTTTTTGCCAGATTTGATATTTATGGATTTCTAAGGTTGTTTTTTGCAGATCTTTGGCTAATGCTACAATAGTGAAGTCCAAAATCATTGGATGGCTAGTCTTTCAAAGGCTACTCCCACTCCTAACTGCTACTATCATATTTTTACTATATGTGAATCAGGCCGCATTGATTAATATAACACTATTTTTTATAATGTTGCAAATCATTCTTGCCTTGGACAAGAATTATAGCTTTATCTATTGCTCTGAGACGTCTGGCGAGGCTTCGCTGATGCCCTATGTGTCACATGACCCTGGAGGAACTAATGTCTAAGGTATTCGTTGAGCCTAAGCCTTTGGTGTATTTATTCAAATGGATTTTACAGTCTATGTTGAAGACGTCGAAGGATCTTCAAGTTGATCTATTGGAGGCTTAGAGCGGGCCAGTGTCTCTACCTAGTCTGCCCCACCGTCAACTTTTCAATATAAAGCTAGCCAGGATTTTTCCCACCGGGGCTTGAGACTTCTGGGACAAGTATCTTGGCTAAAAGGACAAAATGGATGGAGATTTAGGGGCGTTCATAGTTTTTGAGCCCGACATAACTATCGCACAAAATTTTCCAGATTCACTTGAAGTTTGATGGATATATAGTCAAAGCCAAGGAAGTTTGCTTAAGCATTTTTAGACCACTGAACTATACGGTCAAGGCTTAAAGGTTTCATAGTTCAGTGTGAGGTTTAGTTTCAGTGATCTTTTGCAGTATCCTACATGGCCTGCTTCGTTGGTTTGTTGTTTACTTTCGTGTAGCTACCATTCTCAAGTTTTACAGCATCAGCTTTGGTGAAGTTATTATATTTTGAAGCGACAATCGGCCATCAAACTATGGCTATTGTGGATTTTTTATGTGCATCTGAGACTGATGAAAATTTGTCTCCGTAATCGAACCGTTCTTACCATCAAATAAATTGGAAATAAATGGTAGGGTGTTTGTTACTTAGCAACTAAACGAAGACTTACTAAGCATTAGGCTACACGTGGTGCATATTAAAAAATAACAGCATTGATTGGGCGTGAAGAACTGGAGAATGAAGCTAGTTTTTAGCTGAAATTGTGTATTTTGAGACCGTCTTTAAGGAACGTGTCACTATCTTTCTTGAAGGAAAAATCCCTCATTGGATTTGTCCTTTTAAAAGTTTATAAGGGTTAATACTACAGCGTTTATCGATAACGAAGAAATAATGCTAAAGCGCTACTCTTGAAAAAATGTTTCTCGGCGAAGCCAACAAAAGGGGGCTGCGTCACCATCTTGCCCTTGCGATGCAATGCTCTCTTTAACTTAAATTTGCTGTTTACTTTTCGTAAGAAAACGTTTTTATTATAACTGGTTAAGTAACAAAAGAGATCGTGCAGTAGTAAGATGCGACTTTTGAGTATTTCGTTTCGCAAGGCAACATTTTTTTTCGAAACAGCGCTACAATATTATTGAACAACAATATTTAGCTTGTCATTCAGTCCAAAACTGCTAAAGAACCTTTTATATGCTACGGTTAAAGTCTATAATTCAGTTAATGCATGAAATAACTAGCAATTTCATGAAATAGTGGGTTGTTCTTAGTTTTTTTTTTTTTTTTTTTTTTTTTTTTTTGAAGGGTGTATCGCCTAAACAAGTTTGCTTCTAGTGGTTGATTTATTTATTTGTTTGATTTAAATAAAAACCCTTATTATTATTATTGTTATTAATATTAAAGTGTATAGTATATATCTTTGCGGACAAATTAATTAGATTCTTCGAAAATCAGTATTTATGTATGAAATAACATTTCCTCCATCAGTTAAACCTAAGTATATAAAAAGACTTATAAAATGAATTAACTTATGTTATTAAATAATCGCCAATAATCAGATAGAAAAGAAAGTAAAATAATATCACCTGAAATTGATTTCACTTATTGCAACAATGACGACCTTGGTTGTTTTTTTATAAGACCTTTTTTTTAAAGCAGAATTAATGCTTTGTTTGGCACTTTTGTGTGCAGCGGGGGAGAACAAAAGTTGTCAATGTCCAAGTGCTTGTCGTGTTGCTGCACTGCACATGGCAATTCTTCCGGTCAGGATTTATATGCTCACTTTGATAGACGTCGGGGATTTTATGAAGTAGGAAGGTAAGCTTTAATTTTTACTTTAACTTGCAGTTCTGGCTGTTTAATGACTACGCTAGTTATTTCCGTGAATAAACTGATTTTATTCTTTAATGGTAACATATATATTTTCTCAATTTCTGAGACTTTAGAGCTACAAGGTGGTGCACTCCATCTCAAAGCACATTGCGAAGCCCTTATAAAACGGAGTTGTTACCAACAGTAAATTGAATGACTTCGTTAAAGTTGAGTTCGAGCTTCACTCGAATGAGTTCGTTCGAGCTTCACTCGAATGAGTTGATTTTTTAAGACTTAGTTCGTTTCGTTAAAATATTAAATAATTTTTTTTTTTTGCGAATGAAAGTAAGAAGCGACATTAAAATTTAAAACGAATAGAAAGTATTCGGTAAATGAGGGGAGGGGGCTGCCCCCTCCTGTAGCTCTCACTCTTTACGCTGAAGTTTGAGTTTTTGTCCCAATTCTTTAAGAACGACTGCTCAACCACAAGGGTCGTCGCATAAGAATAAAAAATATTTTTAACCCATTATAAAACTTTAGCATAGAGAGCAGGGGGTTCATGAGACGACAGCCCCCCTCATATACGGAATAATTTATGTTCCTTTTAATTTTCATTGTTACTTTCACTAAAAAAAACTGTTTTGCTTGTTCAGTCTCTGATCGTTTTTTAAGTCATGCTTTTGCCAATCCAAGATATAGCAATACTTGTATATTGATTGATTGCGTCCTAGATTGGTAGTGTAAAAATTTGCCTAAGGATTAACATAATTTCTTTGGCACTTAATCTATTTTATGTCAAACAGTTCGTGGTAACGAACTGTAAATAAGGGGCGATTTGGCTCAAAAGTAACCGAAAATCTAAGTAAAAGAGTCTTGATAACAATAGATACATCAAAAGAATCGAATTTAGATGTTTATTCAAAATCTGTAAAATTCGTTAAATTTTATTGTACCCATCAAAAGTTACGAGCCTGAGAAAATTTGTCCAATTTTTGAAACAGTAGGGCAACACCCCCAAAACATCAGGCGATCTTAATGAAAATCAAACCATCAGATTTAGCATACGAGAGAACCCTACTGTACAGGTTTCAAGCTCCTATGTACAAAAAAGTGGAATTTTGCATTTTTGCCAGAAGAAAGATCACGAATGCGTGTTTATTTGTTTGTTCTTTTTTCCTCAGGGGTGATCATATCGAACCAGTGATCGTAGAAGATTTGGGAGAGGGCTGATCTGATCAGAAATCAAAAGTTCTAGTGCCCTTTTTCAGTGATCACAAATATTGGAGGGCAGCTAGCCCCTCTCCCACGCTCATTTTTTTCCAAAGTCACCCGATCAAAATTTTGAGACTGCCATTTTTTTCAGCATAGTCGAAAAATCTAATAAATATGTCTTTGAGAATGATTTAACATCCCACAGTTCCCGGTGGAAGGGCTGCAAGTCATGAACTTTGCCCATGGCTTACATAGAGGAAGTAAGCCATGGGGAAGTATATAGACATTTTCAGGGGAGATTTCTCTGGTGGATTGGTTTACATGCGAGGATCTTTCCGTGGAGGTGTTTTCAATGGGAAGATAATTTTCCATGGAGGGACAGCCGGATTTCCCAGCATTATTAAAAAAATGATAAGAAATTAAATAAAAAAAAACAACTTTTTTCAAGTGAAAGTAAGGAGCAACATTAAAAATTAAAACGAACAGAAATTATTGCGTATATGAGGGGGGTCGCCCCCTCGTCAATGCCTCGCTTTTTACGCTAAAGTTTTTTTTAGCACTGTTTAAAGAGCTTTTTATTCTAATTTAACTGCCTTTGTGATTCAGGAGTCATTTTCAACGAATTGGGACGAAGAATTCGAACTTCAGCATAAAGAGCAAAGTATTGACGAGGGGGCGACCCCCTCATATACATATTAATTTCTGTTTGTTTTAAGTTGTAATGTTGCTCCTTACTTTAAGTTGAAAAACATGTTTTTTTTTTAATTTTAATACTAACAAAGACTAAAGTGATCGAATACATGAAAAAAAAATAAATGGCAGAAGATTAACAGGACTATGCATGATATGGACCTTAACTAGGTTCATGTCATGCTGTGGCTTTTGGAGGGGATGTGTTTATGTTAAGTTTTTGTTAATAATTGATACTAAATTAAAAATTAATTTGAAACTAACTTCAATTTACGAATGAAAGAGCATAGTTGCGAAAGTTTTTCCCACTTTTTTCGGCTCGTAACGTTTGTTGGATAACTTTAAATTTAACGAGTTTTATACTCGTTTGGAATCGCCATAAAAAGTCAATATTTTTAGTGCATTAACCTAAAAAAAGCTTCTTTCACAAACGAAGTTTTTCCAATAGAAGTAAAGAGCTACATTAAACCAAAGACCAATGGAAATAAAGTTACATAATAGTTCAAGCGTAAAACGATCATAAGTCACTAGCAATAAATAAATGGAACCCAAACGAAGTGAAATTGCAATAATTTACCAAGTCAAAAATAAACGAACCGAAATTACCACAAATAGGAGTAGAACTAACGCCCCTATACTTTCTAGAGACTTAAACTTCATTTGCGCTTTATTGCCAACAATTATTATTTCGAGCTGTGTGTTTTTATTTGTCATAACATCAACAAACAAAAAGAAAGAAAATCACCATAATAACCAAGATTACTGAAAAGAACTAATATATGTACGTTGACTCTTTAACACATATTGATATTTATTCGTGGAAGTCTTTGTAGTTTTGGATTCATTAACATAGTTAAAGAAGAAAACATTTAGAATGTATTTTGTAATGTTGAATGTATTTACCCTATTCCGTTCCTGTGATATTGCAACTATGTCATTTTGACAATCTGTATTCACGGGTTAAGTTAAATAGTAGTAGCAATAGTATTAGTAGTAACAGTCGCGGTCACAGTTACTGCCGCAATCATGGAAGTAGTTATAGTAGTTGCAGTTGCAAGTAGTCGCAGTCACAAGTAGTCACAGTCGTTGTCACAAAGTAGCAGCTATCGTAAGTTATCGCTGTCGCAGTTGCAAGTTGTCGAAGTCGCGAGTAGTTGCAGTCACAAGTGTCGTATTTGCAGTCAAAGTCGTAAGTAGTGGCAGTCACGATAGTAGTAGTAGTAGCCCTGAAAGTTCCAATTTAATACCCTTCAGCTGTTCCTAAGATTTTGCAGATACGCCCTTTTGATAATTTGGATGCACATAGTATTTTTTTTACTTAGTTCAATACCCCCCTCAACACTCCCTGAAGTTTAACCTTAATACCCTTAGCCTTTTCGGACACGCCCAGGGTCCAACATCCCCCCTCTTTCCAATATCAAATCCTATGCTTAAACATTAGACAAATTGCATAACTTGCAGCCTTTGCCCCAAGGGCTGCGGGGGTCTTGTCATTCCCGGAGGCATATTTATTGGACCTCTCGACTATTTTTAACAAAATAGCTGACTCAAAATTTTGATTTGATGTTTTTGGGGGAGGGTAGCTAAAAAAAGAAAGGGGGGCTGGTTGCCCTCCAATCGAATGAGCCCCCTCCGAAGTTCAACTCTTCATACGAAGTGGTGTGGGTAAAAACAAAGAAATACATAATACTTTGAAGCCATATTGCTCTTGTACTCAGTCTGCGCTATTGAGCTGCCTGTTGTATGTTGCTTCTAAAATTCTGGGTTAAAGTTTTAAAGTTCTGTTTTAAAAAAGTTAAAGTTTTAAAATTCTGGGTAATGTATGCACGAGTCGCTCCTTACTCAGAGTTCGTTGCCATGTAAATGTTTAACGTTTGCTAAATAAGCATAAATCCTAATATTTTCATTTAGACGTCTAAAAAAAAGTTTCTGGTAACGCATACCTCTCCCCTCATGGGAAATTCATTGACGACACTCAAGATGCCTCTCTACCTTTTGTGGAGGTAAGCATACGAATTCAATCTTTTATTTTAGAAGTAAAACATTTTTCTCTAAGAAGAAAAATTCATTTTTCAATAAGAAGAGAGCTACTATTCTGCAATACCTATTTAGGCTTAATTGAAATGAAGGAAGATTAAAGATTAATTTATACCCCCCCCCCCTCCAGACCCTCGTCTGTATTTACCTGAATGCTCACGGAAAGTTAGAAAAATTGAGTGTGCAAAAATGTTCTTTTTAGGTATCAACCCCCTCCCAAACACCTATGTAATGACCTTACGGCTTTCTTCCGCAATAGCTGATGCGCAATTATATGACCCTGTAAATAATTTTATTTTACATCAAGTCAATCAACTTGGTTATTAGAATCTTTAAGATGAGTGTCAATAACACAAAATGAAGTATATTTAAAGCTAAATAAGGTCATATACATAAAAAAGCACAAATAATATAAAAACACGTGTGACCTCTACTGTTCCAAATTCCTATCACACAGAAAACACGTAAATGAATCCTCTACAATAGATGTATCTGATGTGCAGGATGTGATGGTGTAATTCATTAAGGTCACCTGCACTCTTGGGGGCACTCTTCCCTTTTTTCAAAATTCAGGCAAATTTCCTCGGACTTGTAAACTTTTAAAGTGTAAGTTTCAACTGGATTTTTTTTTTTATATTTGAAACCATCATAATAAGCAGATTCTTTCCACGTATATACTGTTATCGAAATTACTTTTTTTTTAAGAATTTCGGTTACTATTAGCCAGGGAAGGTTAAAGGATATACCTGGATCTACCTAATGCGAAGACCACTCTTTGGCTGCTATTTTTAAGTACATTAAAGAGTAAGGTGGCATTTAGTTTTTTGTAAATGTTTATGTAAATAGTTTTTGTTTTGAATTATTGGTTCCACTGAGAGGAGAGGAGGTGGGATTAAAAAAGGATCTACCTAGGGAGGGGCAAGGTAAATTTTAACGCCTAACTCTTCAAAGTTCCAAGAGTCCTTCATATTAATCTAAAGGAAGGGAGGTAAATTAACCAATAACCAATAACCTCTCTTGAATTGAACAAAACATTCAGAGAAAGCGCAAGAAAGAGGTGCTGAGAGGGTGGTAGCTTTGCTCTTATTGCAGAAATGTTTTGAATGTAATTGTAAAATTAAACTCATATTTGATATGTTAGGGAAACATTAATCCAACCAAAATTGTCCAAAGAATCCCTAGAAGAGCTTGAAAATTACTTCCTGGAAATTCAGTATTTTAGAATTCCATACCCCCCCCCCTCCTGGTTTGAAGGGAGTATCTCTTCAAAAAAAAATATTTCCAAAAATATGAGATGGCCATTTGATTCAAGGTTGAAGGCAGATTATCGTTTGGATGGACACTTCGTAAGTTGCCTAAACAGAGCAGTGACAACAAACATAGTTTTAGGGTAATGTCGAGGAGTGGCGCCGTTCTAGGAAATTATGGCCTAGTCAAGGATGCAGAAAATTTTGCACTGCACTCTGAAATATGGATAGTTCTTCTAGGTTTTGTTTACTTAGGTCTTAAACAAATTAGAAACCGTAGATAGAATATATTGTGTTTCGTTCTTAAGCTCACTATTGTGTAGCCTGTAATTTACTTACTTTAAACAAAACACATTTTTACATAAAATTAAAGGGCAAATTTTAAAGCTCAAAAGTAGCAAAAATTACCCTAAATATGAAATGGCTACCATCCCCCTTCCCCTCCACTCTTTATGTCATAGTCTAACTTGGGATTTACCGAAAATTTATGGGATAAATTTAGCTGGTTGGTTTATTACAAGTGTTTTCTTACCCTGTTGCCTTTCAAAACATTTGAGTGGAACATTGTTATGAAAAGCACCTATATTTCACTTGATATTTTAATTGTCAAATCACTATGATTATTCAAAGTGAGAAAAAAGTGAATTTTAACTTAAATAGTGGAAAGTTGAGCGCGCATTCTCCCCTCCCTCCTAGCCATTCTTTAGGTGTTGCTGTTAGTTTTAAGCCTTAATGTCGCTATTTACTTTCAGGTAGAAAACTAGTTTTGCAGATCATGATAATTCATAATGTCATTTTCACGTCTAAACGTCATATCTGACTTTTTTTTAGCTTCTAAGCTATTTGCAAAAACTGTTTTCTAGCTGTTCTCAAAGGGGTGATAAGTAGGACTATGTAGATAAGGAGTGTCAAAGTGAAAACGAACTTTGTTCGCCTGATCCTCTCTTTAAGAACAACTTAGAAGACAGTTTTAGCAATTATCTCGGAAGTATGAAAATGTCGATACGACCAATTAGGGGTAATGGCAACGATATCTTCCCGCTATTCCTGATCAACAATATCTTAGTATCCAAATTCTTGTTTCTGCATGCTATCAGAAGTTGTCATAAAGAATTGTTTGATACAAATGCAATCATGAAGAACACTTTTAATTAACATGTTGTGACAGCCATTGATCGAGATTTTCGAGGATCTGTAATTGACTGACCACCTCGAATTTGTGGCTAGTGATTTCAGAGCAGTTCATAAAACTGACTTCTGGAAAATACATTCATTTATTGCCGTTTCTCCTGTAAAGGAAAGAGGCAATAAACCATTGAATTCATTTACAAAATACTGTTTTCTTGGAAATTCAAGCGTTTGTTTTAAATTTTATTTATTATTCATTGTTCAAATAATACGATTTGATTATTAAAAGTTTTGAATAATGACCTTCAGAAAAGGCTATAAAGACCCAACTTCTATTCTGAAGGATAGCTAGGCGAAGTAATTTTGGTATAAACTTGTTTGTCCAGTTGCGTGCCTAATGGGGCAAGGAGGTATGCTTCTCCCCGGGCCTAGCATATATTGGGGTGTCATTTAGATAATTATGTGTTTTCGTTTTTTTTAATCCTTGGAACATTTATTAAGAGGGAGGTGAAAAACTAAGCATTGCCTCTGGATACTGAAAGACCCACGTGAACCTTTATGGCTCACAGGCCTTTACTGAAAGCTCTTTTTTTTAATCTACATTTTAGAAAAATCTACAAATCCTTGCCCCCTCCCTCCTACGTTTTTCGTGAATTAGCACCGTTGCTTTGTGTCCATCCAGTGTTTTGTGAATGTATAACCTACCATGCCATGGTATTGTGTGTACACAATGCTATGGTTGTGTGTGAAATTTATGGACGTAAATATTCTCATAAGATAGGACAGATTATAAATTTAATAAAAAAACTATGCTAAGGTCTAAAATTTTGAAATGTGGTACTATGTGATAAAATTTTCCAACTCTGATGCCATTTTTGGTCTTCCTGGGCTTGAATTAATAAGAAACGACCTTTCAATTATATATTTCTTTCAATTATGTATAAATGGTATTTTTACGCCTTCTGACCTCGCCTAGGTTTGACCTTTTTTCGTAGTTTTTACTGGGCTAAGTACAAAAGTTAGAGACTGTTTACAATCTCTTGAAATTTGCTTAGCTGATTTTAGTCTTCTTTTTAATACGCTTATGCAACAAAAATTGTTTACTTTATCATTCTAGATATATGTCTGCAGCCAAGGCAATAGGGAAAGGTTGTAAAATTTTCACTGACATTGGATTTTCGCTTGTTTGAACGTTTCATCCATTTGTCTTTCTTTTTTTTGGGGGGGGGGGTAATTTTTGTAATTTGTATTATGAGCAGGACTAAGAGAATTTTGGGTAGAATCAATATCGTTTCCTTTTTTCTATTTAGATGAAGTTAAACCGAATAATTATAATGATTGTTTTCGAATCATTGGATTGCTAAACGTTTCTTCGCAAGTTATTTTATGTAATGAAACCTGATAGGAAGCAATGTGAGCAGTACTGTCCATGTTGGACGCCTTTTTTTCTAATAAGTTTAAATCACTCAACAACAGCTTGAATGAAAAGAACGCAATAAAATGCACACCTAACAAACTAATAGCAAAGAATAGATACAGGCATTACCCCTATAGTTACCAAATTATGCCTATGGAAGCCACGCTGAGCTTCTGTACGTTAGATAGTCATAATTTAGCTAAAAAGGAAATAAAACGTAATTTAATTAAGAACGGTAGGGTTTATTCACTGTTGGAATGAAGCATCCCTGTTGGTTCTCCTTGTCTGGTACCATAACTTGAATATTATGAACAGATAAATTCAACCAATGGTATGGCTTCAATAGTAATACTGTAAAAGCTAAGCATGTTCAGTTCTTTTTTTTTTCTTAACTGAGTCAGATGTTTTGTGATATGTTTATCTTCTTTCGTATCTTTAAAGTATTCTGAATATGCAACTATAGATTAGGTATCATGGCGAGTTAAAATTCGCTGCTTAATTGTAAGTCTTCTACGCTGCTGCATATGGAAAAGCCTCTTGTTGTTGTTTAATAAGGGTTCTCTAAATCAGGAATTTATTGTATTGCGCTGATTTATTGTACATCAGATAAAGTCTAATTGTCCCCAGGGAATTGAATTTTTTGGCAATTTGACAAATCACGTGATCTCTCCTTCACTATGGTTTTCAATCAATTTCCCCAAAGATTATAAATTCTTGTACATATACTGTTTTTCAGAACATAAGAAGCATGGGCTGATGAGTTTTTTTCTAAACAAACTAGAGAAAGATAAATCGTAAAATCCCCATCAAAATGACGAATAAAAGCGCGTGACTCTTCCGCCCGAGCAAATGGATTTGGGTCCGCCATATTCTGGGGACCCAAATGTACAAAAATAATTTTAGTTTTATGCTTGGTCCACATAAATTGTAGCCATAAAAAGGGCCAAATTTTTGTCCCCGATCGGCTTGAAACTTATACCCCTAAGTCCTTTTGAAACTTAGATCTTAAGTCCCAATGCAAAAGAAAAAGCTGGAAAGAAAATTTGGTTACTCTGAAAATGAAGACAAGAAAAATGGCTAGAAGTCCTTTTTCATTTGGTGCCCCCTCCCCCCAATTATGGAACATTCTACGTGCCTGGTGTCAGTGGACCCGGAAATGTGCCAGTACCTTGTTTTCTCTCATTAGTTTAAAACTTATGTCCTAAGTCCTCGGACAAATGGGAGTCTAATATAGGGAAATTGATTTGGAAGCATGGTCACCCCAAAATGAAGTCCGTAAAGATATAATTTTTTTTTCTTCTTTCATTTCAAAACTCATACTATCAAGTTCGTTGGCCAAGAGGAAATATTGGATCCAAAAAAAAAAAAAAATACCAGCGAACTGTTTTTTTTTCTAAACAGACTGAAGTTTAAAGCTTTAAGTCACTTGGTAGAGAGGATGTTAATTTACACAGATTATTTTGGTCTGGTGGCAGATTCCCTCGCCGAATCTGGGGCCAAAAAAAATGTCCGATGTATTTTTTCTGATTGGCTTGAAGCCTTCAAGGTTTGAACTCAAAATGAACGGGAACTGCTATTAATCAATAAATGAAACTCAAAATGAACTGAAATTAAATGAATAATTACTTGTAACATAGAGATAAGAGATACTTACATAAGAGATATATAAATAAATCCTAAGACTAACAGAAATTTAAATAAATAATAAATTTAAACTTAAAACGATCAGAAATTACGACATATAAAAGTTGGGCTACCCCCCTCCTAAACCTTCTAAAGGCTTTTAATCTAAAATAAAAACCACACTCTTCGGAATATGTATTGATTCAAGTAAAGTGCAAGTTACGCTCAAGCTGTTGAGAGTATTTGAGTAGGGACGGGGTCTGACTCTTTCTGTTGGTAGCTATTATTTGTAAATGTTGATTGGCCTTATGATATTATTGTTTTGTTGTGTTATTGTTCACAAAGGCACCAATTGGTGGGGGGGGGGGGCAATTACCCCATATAGATTTTGCGAAATACTTCTTTTGTATTTTCATTTAAGAAAAAAATCGAAAAAAAAACAAGAACATCACTTGCCGTCTAGATTTTGAAAACAGTATTTGCTCCCTCCCCGTACAGTTTCGTGAATTAGCACCCCTGGATGCTATGACAAATGAAAAATGCACTCCTAGAAATATAAACATTTTCAGTAAAGCATAAATTCCGCTCTGGCCTTTAGATGGTTTAGGGGGTGGTGGTCCTCCTCTAATTCTTGGTACTTTCAGTTTATTTTTAAGTTTGTTTCGATGATCCACTTTAGTTTTTGTTTGTTTTAGGATTTATTTATTCATCCATAGCACTGTTTATTATCTATGTTTAATGCGATTATTTATTTTAATTTATGTTCGTTGTGGGCTCCATTTATTCATTGGTGGTAATATTGGCTTGTTTTAAGATTGAATTATTATATGACTTTATTTCAAAGGTTTTTGGGACACCAGAGAATTGGAATTTCGGAGCAAGTTCATTTATTTTACTTGAGGACGTTACCTGGGATCGTATTTATTATAAAATTATATTCATCAAGACAGTGTTTATAAGGTCTTAAGAATAGTCTGTGTTGTATTGCTGTATTAAATGTAATCCAACAAAGATTAACATCGAATTTTAGCGTCTTAGATCTAAGAGCCATTTTCATTTGCATAAACAAAAACAAAACAAAAACTGTTGTTTCAGTCAAATTTGCGTTCATTTTTTAGAGATGTATAATTACTTTTTGTACAGTTTTGACGCAATATCTAATCATAGTGTTACCATTTGTGCATTTAAACTGAACATCCACTCCACCATCTTATGTCCCGGCGTTCCTTGAAAACCGACAGCTTTTGGTTTAAGAGACAGCTCTTACAATTATTTCTTTACTGTTGCAACCTTTCACCATAGAATAGCCTAACTGAGCACCTATTTTTTAAACTGTATGGTCTAAATACCTTCTTTTTCCTTACAGCTTTTTCGGCTCTTGAATCAGCTCAAAGTATCAATTTGTTGGCTCAAAAGTTTGTCTTCTGTATTGGCCAGTTTGTTTGTCTAGGTCTTGCCCTTTACAAATGCCAAGGAATGGGACTTCTGCCAACACACCCGTCGGACTGGCTTGATTTTATAGCACCTAGAGAAAGAATGGAGTTTGTAGCAGGGGGGCTGAGTTACACCTAAACGTAATAAACTAGTATTATATAAAATTCTCTCTTAAGTTTTGTGATTAAAATTTAATTAAAGGATTGTGTGATTGTTATCAGTTTCGTATAAACTCTTTAAAAGAAATGTGTTTTGGAGCGCTACCGTATTGGTCAGTGTAAAAGACTTATCTTCTATTTTTCTCTAGCTCTTTAGTAGAAATACTGTAAATACACCCCCTCCCCCTCACAGCTCCATATGTACAAACATGCTGTTTCATCCGACTCGCGGTTAGTCTTAAATAGTCAGGTGACTGTCCTAGACTACACACGGTAAGCTCATATTTCAGACTTCTGTTTCATCATGTGTACGAACCGGAAGACTGATCTGTATAATTGGGTGTGTAAAGCGAGGCCCTGGTGTCTAACCTGTTCCTGTAGCCTCCTCTCGACTAACTTCATCATTATAGACTTGTTGCACCGTTTTGGACTATTAATCAATTAGGAAGCATAATTCGAAGGCCCAAAGTAGGAGTCCCGATCCTCATAAACTGCATAAACATGAACATTTACACCTTTTTCGGCTTGTAATCGCTTGAAAATCACTCATGGAACGATTTTAAGTGATCAAATAAATATTCGAAACCAAAAGACGATAAGTATGTATTTCGCTCTTGGTGTTTGATTTCCCCTAAAATATAACATTTTTTAAAGTCACTAATTGCGAATATTGGATTCCGAATTGCGATTGCTCCAATTGCTAAAACTGTCTGCTACTAGACTTGAACAAATCTTGACTAAGGCTCAAGGGTACCAAGAGGATTTTATTTCCTCCTTCTGAAAACTTTTTTAACAAAAAAGCAGACCTAATTTCGATCGTATTTTAAGTTTTTGTGTTTTGACTTTTTCTTATATAATGTAATTTCAATTATTCCATTTGCTTGTTGTTTTTTTTTTAACTTATGGTTTCTGACATAGTTTTTTCACAAGGTGAATATTGATATATGGTAGTCCAGAATATAGCCATAGTAAATATAATTGTAAATGGCGTGAACAAACGCAGGGCGTGTTCCAAAACTCGATTATCATTAATGATAATTGACTATTTGTAATTATTTTCATTCCAAAGCAACGGGTAAACACAAAATATAAGCAATTTGTAATACTATAAGCGCGGAACAGCCTTCAGTGATAGCCCTTTTTAAGTATAACCAGTATTTTAGGGTCTTGGTTTGTCGTTTCAGGCTGAAAGTAATGCAAAATGATTAATGATCATTATTGATGATTGAAATCTGGAATATACCAACATTATTTCACCAGATGAGTATCACTATTCACTGCAATTCCTATCGAAGGACTACTTACCTTGTTGAATATGGATTTTCGACTAATTATACAATATAGGCCCAATAAAAGATAGTATGCAGCAATAGAAGCATGTATTGTTTTGCAACTAAACACTGTATTTAGCCTACTTTTTCCAAAATCGCCTCGCATTTCTACTCCAGTTTATATTCAAGGATTTCTGAATTTGTATATAACAAGCGGTCAATTACGATTGTGAATAAAGAATGTTCGGTTTTCACCAAAGTCCGTATTTAAGGGTTTTTGAAGTCGCTAATCACAAATATTAAGCTACAATTGCACTGTCAGCTTCTAAAATGAAATGCAGTGTAACATATACCCTATATGTTTCTCAAATGGCTTTCTAGTTTACCAACCGTTAGTATTGAAGGGTTTCTGAACTTATACATTTATAAATATGAGACTAATATTCTGATATAGAAGTTAAAAAGCAAAACGCTGTTTTTAAATGTTTCAAAAATGGTGTTTGGTTTCCCAATGTCGATATTTAAGGATTTTAATAAAGTGAGGGTCAAATTGCAATATGAGTGTCCTAAAATAAAACACAGGATGCGATGCAACCAACGTTCTTCAAAAATGACTTTCCGTTTCAACTGATGTTTGCTTCCAAGGATTTCTGACCTTGTTTCTACCAGAAATAAGTGTGGTGTGACCCTGAGGGCCAGAGTATCATTTGCACTAGACTGAAAACAGAACAAAATTTGAATTTTCTTTTTAATGTAGTATAACAAATAAAATTTCAAATGGGGATAAATCCATTTATTTAGACAGTGAAAAAACAGGTACAAAAGTCCAGATATTTCGGTCACATATACAGCGACCGTTTTCAGTAGAAATACTAAAATAATAAAATTGAAACTAGCATATTTATATGCAACAAAATAAATAACTTTTCGGGTCATTCACAAAATAACGAGCTTCCGAATTATTCACTAGATTATTTTCAGAGAGAGAGTTCATTGACAAAGTTCATTCAAAGTTCTTGATGTAAATTTTTCTTCTTTAATCTTGCCCAAATGTAAAACAAATTTTTGTCAATGAACTCTCTGAAAATAATCCAGTGAATAATCCGGGAGTTCATTATTTTGTGAATGACCCGAAAAATTATTTACTTTGTTGCATATAAATATGCTAGTTTCAATTTTATTATTTTAGTATTTCTACTGAAGACGGTCGCTGTATATGTGACCGAAATATCTGGACTTTTTCTACCTGTTTTTTCACTGTCTAAATAAATGGATTTATCCCCATTTGAAAGTTTATTTGTTCGTCTTAGAACGGCAGTGTGGTCTAAGAAAACAACACCTAATTTAAAGGTGTTACGTCGAAAATACGTCGTATATATGGGGAAATGAGACCAACCCAGTAAACATCTATAAACTCAACATTTGGTTTGCAATTAGAAGACACGGAAGGCTTTACCACTTTCATTGGAAATTTGTTTTACATTTGGGCAAGATTAAAGAAGAAAAATTTACATCGAGAACTTTGAATGAACTTTGTCAATGAACTCTCTCTGAAAATAATCCAGTGAATAATCCGGAAGTTCATTATTTTGTGAATGACCCGAAAAGTTATTTATTTTGTTGCATATAAATATGCTAGTTTCAATTTTATTATTTTAGTATTTCTACTGAAGACAGTCGCTGTATATGTGACCGAAATATCTGGACTTTTTCTACCTGTTTTTTCACTGTCTAAATAAATGGATTTATCCCCATTTGAAAGTTTATTTGTTCGTCTTAGAACGGCAGTGTGGTCTAAGAAAACAACACCTAATTTAAAGGTGTTACGTCGAAAATACGTCGCATATATGGGAAAATGAGACCAACCCAGTAAACATCTATAAACTCAACATTTGGTTTGCAATTAGAAGACACGGAAGGCTTTACCACTTTCATTGGAAATTTGTTTTACATTTGGGCAAGATTAAAGAAGAAAAATTTACATCGAGAACTTTGAATGAACTTTGTCAATGAACTCTCTCTGAAAATAATCCACTGAATAATCCGGAAGTTCATTATTTTGTGAATGACCCGAAAAGTTATTTATTTTGTTGCATATAAATATGCTAGTTTCAATTTTATTGTTTTAGTATTTCTACTGAAGACGGTCGCTGTATATGTGACCGAAATATCTGGACTTTTGTACCTGTTTTTTTACTGTCTAAATAAATGGATTTATCCCCATTTGAAAGTTTATTTGTTCGTCTTAGAACGGCAGTGTGGTCTAAGAAAACAACACCTAATTCAAAGGTGTTACGTCGAAAATACGTCGTATATATTTGGAAATGAGACCAACCCAGTAAACATCTATAAACCCAACATTTGGTTTGCAATTAGAAGACACGGAAGGCTTTACCACTTTCATTGGAAATTTGTTTTACATTTGGGCAAGATTAAAGAAGAAAAATTTACATCAAGAACTTTGAATAAACTTTGTCAATGAACTCTCTCTCTGAAAATAATCCAGTGAATAATCCGGAAGTTCATTATTTTTTGAATGACCCGAAAAGTTATTTATTTTGTTGCATATAAATATGGTAGTTTCAATTTTATTATTTTAGTATTTCTACTGAAGACGGTCGCTGTATATGTGACCGAAATATCTGGACTTTTGTACCTGTTTTTTCACTGTCTAAATAAATGGATTTATCCCCATTTGAAAGTTTATTTGTTACGTCTTAGAATTGCAGTGTGGTCTAAGAAAACAACACCTAATTCAAAGGTGTTACGTCGAAAATACGTCGTATATATGGGGAAATGAGACCAACCCAGTAAACATCTATAAACTCAACATTTGGTTTGCAATTAGAAGACACGGAAGGCTTTACCACTTTCATTGGAAATTTGTTTTACATTTTGGCAAGATTAAAGAAGAAAAATTTACATCAAGAACTTTGAATAAACTTTGTCAATGAACTCTCTCTCTCTGAAAATAATCCGGAAGTTCATTATTTTGTAAATGACCCGAAAAGTTATTTATTTTGTTGCATATAAATATGGTAGTTTCAATTTTATTATTTTAGTATTTCTACTGAAGACGGTCGCTGTATATGTGACCGAAATATCTGGACTTTTGTACCTGTTTTTTTCACTGTCTAAATAAATGGATTTATCCCAATTTGAAAGTTTATTTGTTCGTCTTAGAACGGCAGAGTGGTCTAAGAAAACAACACCTAATTTAAAGGTGTTACGTCGAAAATAATATAGTATAAGGGTGATAATAAAACGATATAGTACTAATCAATTTCACAGGAAGTTTTCCTCGATATCAGTATATTCGTAAGAAGCAATTGAGTTTTTCTGCTCAAACTTTCCCAGGGGTGGTTGATTATCCCTTAAGTTGGTATTCAACAGGCTTTTGAAGTCATTAATTCCAGATACGAGGCAGAAATTACAATATGGTAAAACGAAGCATAATTGGTAAATTTTGTAACTTAGAGCCCTTTCCCCGGGGGACGTGGAGGGTCCTATTATCCCCAAAGGCATAGTTATTGAGCCTTTCAACTTTGCTGAACAAAATAGTTATCACAAAATTTTGATCGGACGACTTTGAAGAAAAAGAGGCGTGGGGGGAGGGCTAGCTGCCTTCCAATCATTTTGGGCACTTAAAAAATGCGCTAGAACTTTTGACTTCCGATCAAATGAGTCCTCTCCCGATCCTCTCGGATCGTTTATTCGATACGATCATCCCCGGGGAAAACATATATAAAACGAAACAATTAAATACACGTCCGTGATCTTTCTTGTGGCAAAAATACAAAATTCCATATTTTTGTATATAGGAGCTTGAAACCTTTTCAGCAGGGTTCTCTAATATGCTGAAACAAATGGTGTGATTTTGATTAAGATCACATGATGTTTTGGGAGGATTTCTCCCCTTTCTCATACTTTTGACAAATTTTCACAGGCTCGTAGCTTTTGATGGGTAGCATTAAACTAAATGAATTTAAATAGTTTGAACCAGCATCAAAATTCGATTCTTTTTATCTATCTATTGTTTTCGCTCCTTATTTACAGTTTATTACCACGAACTGTCCGATCAGGATCATGCAAGAATTTCAATGTATCTGCCAGCTGTTGATCATCAAAGGAATATTTATGGAACAGTCTTAAATAACTAGATATCAATCATTCAGTTTAAAAAGCTAATTACATTCAGTTTACAAATTTTAAGAAATTTAGCCTTAAAAAAAAAATATTTTACTCGAACTATAAAATTTTAGCTCTACAGAGAGCAACCGACTCTAGTACTACGGTAACTTGTATTACGGCTTTCTAAAACAAGATTTTCTAACTTTACTAGTCCTAACACGATTGCTAGGAGTATTCCTACCAAAACAACTCCTACGAAAACTTTTTTTGATGGCTATTCCTGTCACGACTTCCCCAGCCGCAGCTACTGTAACTCCGGCTACCAAAACTGCTCCATCCACCAATATTCCAAAGACGACTGCTTTTACCCTATCAACACTATTCTTATGACGATTACTTCTACAAAAGCGACTTCTTTCATGGTTACTCATGGTAGAACTGCTTTTACTACTACTTCTTTGTTTCTAACATCGTTCCACTTTAACTTCTATTATTAATAAAGCTTATTAACCGAAGTTACTGCTATTAGTTCATACAAATAATGTCATTGAAAAAGGAAAAGTTATTAAATATGTAAAAAATACAGTTTATCTGTACAATTTAAATGGTAAATTAAAAACACAAAACGGGCATAAATTAGCTTATATAAGATACCAAACTTGAAACGAAGAGAAATTGCTATAGATGAAGTAATGGATCCTAAAACGAATAAAAATTACAATAAACAATAAATTCAGATTTAAGCCCAAGATTACCGCAAAAGGTGTCTTGTCATCTTTCCGAAGTCCCCAATAGGTTGGAGTTTCATTTGAGCTTTCTTGAAAAAAAGAGAATATTTGTCTTCTTTTTTTTGTGAAGTAATCACAAACAGGAGTAGCGTTACTTCCCCTGAGGCTATAGTGTCATTTGTGCTCTGATGAAAAAAATGGAAATACTAGTCCAGTTTTTACTGGAAACCTGTATTGATAAAAAATGTTTTTGAAAATTAACGTAGTTTTACTATCATAAGAAGATCTTTCTTTCTCACTGCTTTCTCCCTTTTACAGTATTCCTTTTGAATATTCCGAAAAAGCAATTTGTCGAACAAGTCTTTTAATTTAAGCAATTTATTTAGTATTCAGTAGAGAGCAGATGAGATAGCCTTTCAGGGAGCCTAAAGACGGTGGCAGCACCACACTTATTTGTGGTAGTTTCCGTTGTTCTTAACTTTGCCTTTATTGTTCAGTGTTTTGTCTGTTCGTTTTAGGTTTCCTTTCTTCATCCATAGTAACCATAGTAATTCCCGTTTGTATTAACATTGATATATTCTACTAGTTTATGCTCATTTAAATTTGTTCTTTATCTTTTTGGAAAAACTATGTTGTTGTGTCTAATATGCCTTTTTTCATGCTTGTTATGCTTATGATTATTTGCTATAAATTTGCTTATGATTTGTTTGCTTAAACTAAATGCTTGTATTATACGTTCCTGTATATTGTAGTGACATGTTTTGGACAGAAATGAAAATGACTAATCATGTCTCGTATCTCATTTTTTTCGCCAAGTGTAACCAACAAGTCTTGTTACATCGATGTTGCTATGGAAAGCAGGATTATAAACACATTTTAAGTTTTGTAGTTTTCTGTAGTCTTTAAGGATGTTAGACAGTGTCTCGTTTCATCAACATTTGCAGTATCATAGAAAAAAGGTAGAGCGTATATTTCTTATTTTTAGAATTTTCTTTAATTACCAGCGTTTTATTTTGTTTGCTTGTACATATTCTGCCCGTCTGTTAACATTTCTTGTAACTGGTTTTAGCTTCGTTCCAATTGCTTGACTTGGCGTTATAGTCTCTAAAACGTGTCATTAGTATTTAGCTTTTTTTAACCTTGATTAATTAGTATCAACTGTGTCATAAGTACTTAACATTAGTATTTATGTTGAATACTTTGTAGTTTTGAACCGATACATATTTGAACCTTTGTAACTTGAATTTAACCTCTGTGCTTTAAATTTCTAATGATTGGGACCTCAATAAGTTAATGGTAGCCACTCTTTTTGCTTTTTTGTGAGAAAATAAAAGCGTCTTTGTAATGTTTTCATGAAAAAAAAGAATAAAAACACCCTGGAAAGAAGTACAACCTTGCTGAAAGTTACATCGTATTTCAGTGTTTCTACCTTTTAAAGTTCCAGGCAATTAGATAAAGGTAAAAATCAATTTCGTTTTATATCGACAAGAAAATTTTATACTAATTTTAAATATCACCCAATGAATATAATTATTATTTTTCCCAAATACATTACATGTCAAAAAAGAAATCATTGAAAATTTGAAAGAATTTGTTGAATTGTCAGTGAAAGTTTCAGATGTGTTGATGCATGGTGATGTTGTATTTGGGTGATATTTTGCTCTAAGTATTGTTTGTAGTAGAATGTACTTTTAATTAAGCAGTTGGGTGAATATTTACAAATAATTTTTGGCTCATCGAAAAGAAATATCTCGAATGAGTTTTGGAGGATCCTCACAATGTTCTAGTTCAATCGTAAAATTCCTCCAAAATATTACTTCTATGGTCAAATCCTTATTGTGAAGCTTATTAAGGGGTTTTCAATTATATATTCATACCTAGTCAGTTTAACGACTTTTCTTTTGATTGTAGTTTGTCTTTCAGAACTTTCTCCCAGCTTCAGTACAAAGCAACAGCTTAGCTTCCCATTCACTATTGGTTTGTATAGACCCCTGCTGATGAAGAGTATTATCATTAAAATCGCTTCCTCAATTCTTCTTTCTTGACTTCTCTGAGTTTGGTTTTGACTTTGTCAAAAGCCTTCTCAGATATAACAAAAACCGCTTCTAAGGTTCCCCTATTCTAAGACACGCCCTCCTTTTGTGCTAAATGAGAGCTTCACTAAACGTTTTAAAAGATAAATACACGCTTCTGAACTTCCTACTGTTCGAGTCTCGTGAGAAATGAAGATTATGTTGTTTAGTTTGAAAGTTCTTATATTTCTTGGGTATTTTGTGTTGGACTTGACAAATTGGGGATAAAGTTATATAACTTCATTTGAGGTCCCGTCGAAATTAGCTTAACCGTAAATTTAATGAATTTATCCTCTAAAACGACTTTATTTTACATGATGTCTGATCGTAGAGCAAAAAGTTGCTCTTCTATGCTTCACTCTTTACTAAGTGTTGCTTTGCTGAGTCTCTACTGTTGCGGAAAATCTTGTTTGGAAATTTTTTCATTGGCAACGGTACTTGAAAAAAATTGACCTGATCCTTTTAAAGTAGCAAGAATAGTGAAAAATAAATATAACTGTTTTAATCCTATAAGTAGAAATTTACATAGTCATATACATCGTTAAGGAATTGTGAAAAGTGGGTAATTCAATTTTTTAATGAAAAAGATCAGCATATGCAGTTATGTAGTTATTGGTAGTAGCGGGTACTAAATTAAAAAAAGGAATGTGGGTGAAAATTATCAATAAATAGGTTAAAAATATGTGGCATCAAACCACTTAAGAAGGTATAGCTTTCGGTTGAAGGTGTAGTTGTCTTTGAGAATACAAATTTTTGATGTTGGAAATTTTACGGACGAAAATTTTGTCAATTTTAATTAATTAGTTTTGCTTATTTATTTACATGGTTAAACATGGCAACGATAGTGAAAATGTGGTACTGCCCCAAAAACCTCATAATTTTCAAAAACTTTGGTGCTTGAATACTGTGACTAGAAGATGACACCGTGGAATATTGCATCAATACCAGTTTTCTATTATTGACAATCTTTATATATTAAGGGTCTAAGATGGGACCCCAAGACCTGAATCTTTCCCCCACTAAAAATGCATTTTCTATCTCCCTTGAATCAGGATAACACAAAAAATTATCCTTGGCACTTGAACTCGGCCAAATTTTCTTAGATTCATTCATATTCATGCCCAAACTCATTTTCGCACAGTAAACTGTAACATGCTCAAGTTTTCATTATTTGAATCTATGTCCTGGTGTTTGAATTTAAATGTATTTGGGGTGTAAGTATAAAAACGACTTTGAGAGTAAGTGTGAGCAGGAGTTGGCACTGAATACCGAATCTGTGAAATTAACACGACGAAGCCTGCATCATTTGGAGTGCGCTGTAAATTCGTGGCAAGTTCTTGCTCAAATTTAGATTCTAGCTCTTGCTTCTACGGAGAAAATTCTCCATTGAATTACAAGTTCCACTCATTTTCCGAGGGCAAATATATATACACATATATATATATATATATATATATATATATATATATATATATATATATATATATATATATATATATATATATATATATATATATATATATATATATATATATATATATATATATATATATATATATATATATATATATATATATATATATATATATATATATATATATATAAATATATATATATATATATATATATATATATATATATATATATATATATATATAAATATATATATATATATATATATATATATATATATATATACATATATATATATATATATATATATATATATATATATATGTATATATATATATATATATATATATATATATATATATATATATATATATATATATATATTTATATATATATATATATATATATATATATATATATATAAATATATATATATATATATATATATATATATATATATATATACATATATATATATATATATATGTATATATATATATATAAATATATATATATATATATATATATATATATATATATATATATATATATATATATATATATATATATATATATATATATATATATATATATATATATATATATATATATATATATATATATATATATTTATATATGTTACGGTGAATGTCCGAAACCTAGTTAATGTCGACATTCACCGGTTCGAAATTCCTTTTTTCTCTGCTTCGATTCAGTTACCTTTGCGAGTCAGCTTTTTCAGTCTTATGCAACCTATGATGGTAAAAGTTAAAGTTAGGTTAGATTATGTTAGTTTAGATCAGGTTAGGTTAAGTTAGACTAGGTTAGATTAAATTCAGTTCTAGATATCAGAAATGGGTTAAAATCCTAACTTAAGCTAAACTAAACCAACCTAACCTCGTCTAACCAAACCTAATCTAACCTAACCTCCCATCATCAAACCTTGCATTAAATTGAAAAAATTGACTGGCAACGGTGAGTAAATCCAAGGGAAAAAAAGTGTCAGGGAGATGAGTTACAAAATCTGCTTAGAATACGAGCAAACACTCTTTAAGAGAGAAGGGGTTTGTAGAAGAAGTTCTGAGTAATAAATCTTTCGAGAATAAAAGGAAAGTAAGAAGTAGAGAAGAAGGCATTGAAATGTGAGTTAAGAATACGTGAAATAGAGGCTATGGAAAGATTGTCGAGGATCAAGATGGCGAATCTAGGCAGAAAATTGTAAGATTATATATTGGCATGTTTAAATATTGAGAGGAGGTAGTCAGTTAGAGATAGGAACGGGACTCAGTTAGTGACAACGAAAGTGTTGGTAAGAGATGGGTAGAACTAGACCCCGGCGCCGCGCCGGCGGATCGACCGAACGCCGCCGACGAGAGGCCCGGTCGAACGCCGCCGAAGTGTCGTAACGCCGCCGGCGCGCCGCAGGCACGCCGCCTCCGACAGAGGCGGTGGCGTTCGGTCGACTTTAAATTATTTTTGAGGCAATTCTTTATTGCGTCAACCGCAAAGTCGGAGCTTTTCCTTCTCGTGTGGTTTAGTATTTCGATTTTCCTGATTAGAAATCAAGCAGAGCTTGCACCATCCCTGAATTTTCGGGTATTTCCCCGAAAATCTATGCGTCACCCCGAAAAAAAATTTGGTTCCCCGAATCCGCGAAAATCACGCAATCACGGTGCCACCCCTAGTGATTTATCACCAGTGACTTTCCCTGCCAAATATTACTTTGTATACCATAATTCTTCACTACTCTCTTGTTCATTAATTTTCGTCTCTTTTGTTACTTTGCATAAAAACCAGACAGATGCAATATGCTATTGCAAATATTGCAATGTACACAGTTCTTCATATGTTGACAAAAAAAGTATCGTCTTTATGAAATGAGTTTAAATCATTTCGAATGCAATTTCCCAATCGCTATTTCTTACATCATTCGTAGTCAAGAATTTTATTTTCAAGTTGAATAGAATTATAGAACGCATTCACTACTATACAGCTTCAGCCTTTTGTTGGATTTTGAAATTGACAGCCGACAGATTGTTTCTACAGCTGAATTGTAAGTTTGCAGATTTTTTATTTTTTTGGCTGTTTTTAGGTAAGATTTTCTTAATCTTTAATACTCAATTATTGAACACCTGATAGAAAATACAATCTTCTTTCTGGAACATTTTTACCCCCCCCCCTAAAAAAAAAAAACAGCCTTCGGTTGAGACAAAATTTAGCTATAGACTAAGCTATGTACACGGTTGGGGAATTAAAGATTGAACCGGAAGTTACCCCAAAAATGTGATTCATAAATAAATTGTAAATTATTGCCTATAGGGGAGGGGGATAGGGGGCTATCATTTTTAAATGATAATGCCTCATTTTTTTTTTTATTGAAAGCAGGGATGCCAAAAAGATACTTATTTTTTTCATTTAAAGTCGAGACAGAAGAAAATGATATCAAATTCCCTGGGAAACCATTGAAATATTTTGATAGACCCAGGGCCCCCCATTAGGACTTGTTCATTGTCTTGGGTATTTTGCGATTTCTCATAGGCTACTGGCCTTATTTGGCTTTTGTGTGTGCTCCCTTTTAATTAGATTCTTTGGATCTTATGGAATGCCATGGCGAATCTATCACTCAGTTTTCCAATAATTTGAGGTATATCTGAATAATTTCGACATTTTGTTGTTGTCTTTGTACCCCTTTACTCATACCCTCAATTTTTTTTTCAAGGAACACTAAGCTGTTTAACGTTATTTTGCGCGTTTGTTTGAACCATATAGCGACCTTGTTAATTATTCAGTAAATTATTTTTCTAATGAAAGCTGAGACGGTATCCTATCAAGGTGGTATCCAGAGGGGGGGGGATAGGGAGGTATTATATTTAAATGATAATAGCTCGAAATTTTTTTTATTGAAATCAGGGATCCCAAAAAGTTGATTTTTTTTAAGTTAAAGCAGAGGCGGCATCCTATCAAGGTGGTATCCAGAGGGGGGGGGGGGGGGTATTGAGCTATCATATTTAAATGATAATACCTCGATTTTTTCTTAAAGCAGGGGTGCCAATAAGTTAATTTTTTTTTTTTATTTAAAGCAGAGACGGTATCCTATCAAGATGGTATCCAGAAGGGGGGCATAGGGAGTTATTATATTTAAGTGATAGTACCTTGATTTTTTTTTATTGAAAGCAGGGATGCCAAAAAGTTGAAAAGTTGACAAAATTAACAAGATTTTCGTGAGTTATACTTGATACAGCACTTGCATGGTTTTATCGTCCAAAGGGAAAGGGACTTATGCGTCCAATCCGGTTTTTTCCTATTGATGAAACGGGTTTATTTTGAAAACATTCATTCATATGTACCAGGCAAATTCACGCTAAAACGAATTGGTGTGACGAAAGCGATATCGACATCCCCACCTAACGTTGAGCTCGAGTACCAATGGCGCCCTTGGTCCAGTGCCCAAGTTACATTAAAAGGCCAGGTCATAATAAAAGCTTTCAATATGGGAGGTTCAAGGAGGAGTCTTTGACAGTCTTATGACCTCAGGGTACTAGATGTTGCAACGTTCTTACGTATCTACAGCGGTTTAGAAAATTCGATCACCCCACAAATGATTACCAAAAATATGCACAAATGTAACATTTGGAATATTATAACACTTTTTTCAAAGCTTTGAAGAAAAACAAAAAAGTCTAAATACCCCTAACTACGCTTGAAAGCTATTTTAAAAAGAAACTCTTTGGAGATTTCCATGGAAATGACCATAGCAGAAGCTTTGAGCCTGGGTGGGGATCAAAGAGGAGTCTAAGTATTTTGACCACAGGTGACTTATTGTTGCGACTTTCTTAAATTTGGTAATTCTTGTGAGCATTTGAAAATCAAAGCTTAAACTCAATAACTGATACAAGTGTCCTAACATTTTGCTTGGACTAAAAGTGACGAACTAGGATGAACATTTCAACATCTTCCTGGAGCTACTTCAGTCTGCATATTATTTCATTTAATTACACTTAAAACGGATGAGCTTTTCATTTTTTACCTAAGAAAATAGCTGGCACTTCATTTTTCTTCATAGCGAATAAACTATTAAGTGTTTTTTGTGTCATTGTAATTGAAGTGTTCTCATGTGAAGTGTTCATCATGTATTTTTCAATTTGATAAATTTACTCCTTTTAGATGCAGTTTATAATTTGACTTATATTAGGTATTTATCAGTTTATAATTTGGAATGAATCCCCAAAAGAAAAAATGAATAATATCCAAAAGAGCAGCCAAAAGCGATAAAAAAGCAGCAGTTCAGCCTTAGCCTACATGACATATATTCTATAAAGAAGCCAAAAAAAACTTTAAAATGCATTTTTTTTAAATTGTAATTAAAAACCAGTTTTTAATACAAGAAGGCTTCTTAGGAATCCAAAAGAGCAAAAAAAAAAACAATCAATATCAAAGTCGCCCATTTCAACTGTTTTAAAGGTGACAAAACAGAAATAGGCAAAGGGCATTATGAAAAAATTAAGCTTCTAAGTTCAAAGTTATATTCAAAGTTTTTACCCAGATAACTGACGAATTTTGTGATACGGTATTTGAAGTTTTATATGCAGTAATGCTCGGTGAAAAAAAACTACTAATTTTGATAATTATTTATGTTAAGAATACATAGCTAATAGATACTTCAACTACTCGTATTATGCAAGGGTTCTGAAACGCCACAGCCATTTCGTTTCTACCAGATTTCTACTTCTCTTGATGAATAACGAAGAAGACCAGTTTCCAGCCAGCGACTTGTGAATTTTTGAACTCATGAATAGGCTCGAATCTGTTGTAAATTTAAGCTGTGATTTGAGAAAGACTGATGAAAACATTAATGTTTGCGGTCAACATTGATCGCGGCGGCGGCGCGCCGCCGACATCTTACTGGCGGCGCGGCGCGGCGTGCTGTTTTTTGCCCCGCCGCCGCCGGTCTTCCCTCATCGGCGCGGCGCCGGGGTCTAGGTAGAACATTTCAAAAACGTATTTGTATAAAACCGTAATAAGTTTGCAGAAAGTAATATACCAAAGGATGTTTTTTTTTTTGACAATTTGGAAGCGAAGGAAGGTTTATTAAGATTTGGAAGTAAAACTATATTAGATTTAGATTATACAGATGGTTTGAATGTCCTAGATAAACATATTTAGGAAATAAATGAATCTTATGAGATTTTGAAAGTTCAGGTTGCAAGAAAATGTTTGAAAGTTAATGTTAAGAAGACTGTTTAGATTGGGAAAAAATAACAGTGAAGAGGTGATGCTAGGCAACAAGAAAATAGATCAAGTGGATAGCTTCGTTTACAAACGTAGTATTGTTAGGTTAGAATACTGGAAGCTAAGGTAATGGCAGCGGTCAAGTATGACGCTAAAATCTGGGTGCTACAAGTAGTTGAGGATAATATTTATTTATTTCTAACCCATCAAACAATACAAAAATATACACAAAGATGGAGTACAAAATAGAGGAAAAGACAAATAAACGGGAATAAAAAAAAACATTACGACGTTTATCAGAACAATGAACAAAGATCACCTATTAAACACTGAACAACTGTTACATACACACAACTTTAAACATCACTGTATAAGAAGGGGATGCCATGGATGAAAACTGATTTTGCGGGTAGTTTCAAAATATGTTTTGACAGAGCCATTACTGGGTCAGCTATTTTATATTTGCAGATTAATGCTGAATTTCGGGTTCAAGGGGGTAAATAAAGTAAAAATTTTGCAAATTTGAACAGAGTTTACGTTTAAGCCTATCTGTTTTTGAGAAAATCACAGTTTATATAATTAGCAGTATGATCTTTCCCTATATCACCCATTATGAAAACCCGGACCGAGGTGCGATTGCTCCAGAGAATGTATAAACCGGGATAAACATAAGCGGCATTAGATCTTTTCACGGGTAGACAAAGAATAATCACCGACGGAACAAGTACTGACAAAACCACTTGGCCGGCTCACCAATAAGTGGACAATAAGTACAGAAATAAGTGGGAGGAGCTTTTTGTTCGCACCGAGAATGAAGAGCCAGAAATCATCTGCGGTAAACTTACTGGATAATTATATAAACTGTGGAGAAAATCTTCCAAAATGGTGTTGTGCATAGGAAATGGGGTAATGCTGTTGAATTATGCAGTTTAACAAGGATTATTCGGTTGAAACGTTCTTTATTTTGAATAACTGAGGCATAAGATGCCCCACACTTTTTTTAAGGTAAGAAATCAGCAGCAAACGGGTTCGCTTTAGGGATGGCCCTGTCGGAAGATCATGGTAAACGATTTGTTCGACTAGTTTTTACTAAAGAACGTTCCACCTGGACTGACGGAGTGGGGCCCAGGTTATTCCAGTTAAATATAAGAACTTCAAATTTCTCAGAGTTAAAATCCAAACTCAGTTCATAATATTCACTCTCAAGTATGCTGAAGTTTTCTTCGATACGCTGTATCGACGTGCTAAGATTAGGGGCATTATCCACATAACAGATAAGTGTCACGTTTGTTGCTGCCTCAATGCATGAGGATATGCGTTTTGATTGAATGCGTAAGATGCCGTTGCTAAAAAGAGTATACGAAGTTATAGCACCTTGACGCGTACCTTTATAAGCAGAAAAGAAATTATTCAGACCATTCGGTGGGCTACTGGGACAAGTAATTTTGTTTGTGGAGCTTGTGTTAGCTTAGACGAACTGGAAAACGGTAACCGAAGTGGATTTGTAATTTTAATGCGTACTTTAAGCCGCGAATATAAGTTTCTTAATGTGCAACTGACAGAGGGATGAACGCCTCTTTTTGCCATGTGTAGGAGCATGGCTCCGGGTACCAATGAGTCAACTGCACACCTAAAATTGTGTGCTGCTAGAACGAGACTTTCTCAGGCCAGTTCAGCTTCCGTTAAGACATCGGTCACACCCCTAACTGCATCAGTACACCCTTTTTTTTTAACCAAACTGGTATGATAGAAAGCTAAATTTCTCCTTTAATTCATAAAAAAAAATATTTAAATATTCTCCTTAAAAAAAAAATAGCTCAAAAAGTTTACAAAATGTAGTTGAGACTGTTATAGGCCTAAAGGCCGAGCACTGAATGTTATATTTGCCTTTCTTGGGGAGAGGAGTGAAATCACCAATGGAAAAAGACGACGGTATTGTAAAAGTATCAAAAATCTTCTGTATGAGCAGGCCTAGGTCTTCTATGAGCAAAGGGGTTTCATGGAGAACATGTAGTGCGCTAATATTATCTATACCAAACGAAGCTTTCCATTTCAGCTTGGATACTGCCGCTATTATGGCTTGCATTGTAACAACGTAGTGAGACTCTGGCTAAACAGATAGAAATTCATCAAATTCGGATTCAAACTTAAACTCTAAATTTAGATCCGGTTCAGCAAATTCATTCGAAAAATGTGTTTTCCGCTCAGATAGGGTATATGAGTAGCCTTGAGAGTATTCGAAGATGTGGTGTTTGGGGAAGCAAGAAATTTCCAAAGAGAATTGAGCCAAGCAGAAACTCTGAACGAATTCGAATCAATAATGCCTACACGGTGACAAGCTAGCTCACTTGTGAGAAGTTTTTATTTTGTATAAAGCTGAATCTTATTCAAAACACCCGACCTAGGATGACCATTATCTTTCTGGTATTGCATTGAAAAAAATAAGGTTATTAAAAAACGCGGGAGCACGCTTCAGAGAGTTTTGTGTTGTTTGACCAATCGGGGACTTGAGCAGACTTACAGAGGAATTCTCTAAGGATAGTCTTAGATAATCGTTTGACTGACCCTATATCAAATAATAAGCCATGGGCAAAATGTGGTTTGATCCCTCTTTCTAGGGCTATAATTAAAGAAAGGTTGCGATGCCTAGGCCACGTTTTATGAATGAAGTATAATAAATTGTCAAAGATTATACTTTTTGGCCATCCATCTGTGGTCAGGCCTGGATTTACCAATATGCCCACTTGGCCCAGACCTAGGGGCGCACAATGTCAGGAGGTGCAATAAATTATCACTGATGATTTCTTTTTTTTTTAAATAAAAACTGGACAGATATGATTTATTGTCAAACTGCCAGGTTCACTCCGCCGCTGCGCTGCCTATTCACAGAAAAGTGATTTTAAAACGATATATTCCGTTGTCATTTATAAACTGTCAGATGTCTCCCAAGAATGGCAGCTGATACTTTTGGCTCATCAGTTGTGATCTGTTCAGTGCTTCCACTATCTTCGAATTGTCGGGATTTCCCCAAAAATTTCGCAAAAACGGAGCGGCAAAACCGCTTGGGCCTAGGAGCGCCAAAGCTGTAAATCCAGCCCTATCTATGGTAGTGCTTCCATATCCTCCATTTTTCGGCGTTTCCATGAATTGGCCAAAAGAAAATTAGGTTCTCTGATATCTCTCTGAAAATTAACTTTTGTAGTTATACGAACGTTAACACAAATCGCTAATTTTCGTTGGCGTCAATTTTTTGGAGAGATTTCACAGGGCACAATTCCTGTTTTTGGGAAATTTGGAGAAACCTCGAAAATTAGGGATTGTAGGCGTACTGATTTGGGTCTAAACGAAAAGCGGGTCGTCCTAAATGGGGTGGGAATAGATCATAATAAACGATTTTAAGGAGATTAGAGACCAATGGGAAAGGGTAAACAGTAAAGCTTTGACTGGAATGTGCACAACTGTGTTTGCCTCAGGCGATTTGGTGTTGAAGTGAGTTGTTAGTAGTAGTGATATCAGCAGTAGTAGTATTACAATGAATACTTCGAAAATAGTTAATGAAAGGAATTTTTATTGTTTCCATTTACTACAATAGAAAAGAAAAAGAAAAAACATGCATTGATCACCAAATAAAAAGGTACATCTAACATTTTTCGATTTTTCAGGGTAGCAAATCTACTATTTTAAAGCTTTTCGTAGAAATTTTTTGTTTACGGTTTTAACTATGGCAACTGCGAAAGCTACAGTATTTCACTTAATTGTATGGTCTCTTTTTTCTTGGTGATACATAAAACCAAGTTCGATAGTCTTTCAGTTACAGGCACTTTTTGTCTCAATGATGGTCAGTCTTATTCTATGTATTGTGAAGTTTATACACCTCTGCAAAGGAATCCGGATAAAGCTCCATTTGAGCAGTCTTCCTTGCCGTTATGAATCTGGTCGGGGGAGGGGGCTCCTTGCTTGGATGAGGTTTAATTTTGGACCGTTTATGCTTACATTTTTACAAATCTTTGTCTGCAAAGGGGGTGCCCCGCCTAGCTTGGATGAAGTTTTTGATAATATTTACACGAAACCTATCGAGCTAAACCTTCACCCAGCTATACCACTCTATGGAACCAGAACGGACTACCGAGACTCTTGGTTTACCACAGTGACAAAGCTACTGGACGCCAGGGAGAGCGCCATGCTACAAGTACAAGTAAGTATCGATTAAAAAAAAAAATACAGAAATTCTAGCCAGCCTTCCCTGTCATGTGGGTCTACCTCTGTTTTTTGCTTTCGAGCTCAATTATAAAAAGAAATAATTGCGAGATATTCCTTAAGTTTGGACGACATACTTGTCAAAAATAAACTCTTGACTAATATGTCGAATAAATTTTTGAATAAATTTTGACTCTTTATTCAAAGATAAATGCAAAAGAATGAATTATACAGAGATTTCTTATCTTTGTAAAATGTTAACATTTTCAAAGTCTTGTATTTTACAACAATAGCGTGAAATACAATTTTAAACCCAACTATTATTCACACAGGTAGCTGAAGTTCGCCCAGTAATAGATACAACTGCGCCATTTTCAGTGCGAAACCACTCAGGGTCTCCTGGCAAGAAATTTTTCTACCAGAAAGTCAAACAAAATCTTCAAGATCAAGAAAACTTTCGCTTGCTGAGAAATCTGAATGTTATCATGGTCCAAGGAAAACGCACCTTCAAAAAGTGATTTCAAATTAATTTGACCTCAATGTGATTTATATATTCTAACCTTTGCACACGACAAATAAAAAGGAAAAAAAGAAAAAGAAACCCCAGACCCCTTTCGTATATTCAGAGTTTTTGAAAATGTCTTCTATTCATGGTTACCAAAAAAGAAATTTTTCACAGGTGGACCCATCCATGATATGGTGTAAGAATCTTGCGCATAAAATATCAAAAACTGATCCCAGACAAGAACACTGTCATTCGCAAATTAGCTTGGATTAGCCCCTTTCCCAGTCTAACGTATTTTGCACTGTCAGCCATTGCTAAATTTGCTGAAGAAAATGTTACGCTTGGCGGCAAGCAATAAGTTTCTGAATATAAAGCAACAATATCTTTAAATGAATAGAAAGATTCATGAAAATTTGAAAAGTAATTTTTTTTTATTTTTATCTTATTCTTATTTATCTGGTCATCTATCTATTTTATCTTTCATTTTTTTTAATTTTTCTACTTTCTTTTATGCTTTGGATAATTTTCAGACAATCTTGTTCAATTTTTTTAAGTGTCTTCAACATTTAGTTTAATATTCTTGTTCTCTTTTTCATTTCTAGCCCGGTTCAGGCGCAGTTTGGCCTTCGGTCAAGCGTTGTTGTCTGTTTTTTTTGTAGTTTTTGTAGTAGCCTATAGAAAATATCATATTAAAGAAACGTACGGATTGAGTGTCCATATAGATAATAACTAGGAGGCACCCAGAGAGGGAGAGGGTCAAACTGGGTATTTAACCCCCCTCCCCCCATTGTCTGCCTAAAGGACAAAAAAATATAATCATAACTGCATATTTTACTAACAAATTGATTAATTCTGCATTTCCTGGTGACCGCCTTTTTTTCGCCCCCTTCCAAAGGAAACTTGTGCTCTTGCCCCATTTCAAGAAAATATATTTTACGGGCACCTATAGGCTATAGCGAATAGTATCTTGTTTGTTTCGATAAAGCAGCGGAATGCTTATACAGTCTTTCGAGTCTCTGTTCCGTTGCTCATGGTCGAAATAAGAAACCCTTTCTTTTACTTCTAACACTTGCAATGGAAGATAATGAAGAACATATTCTATGGTTAAAAAAAAATGTTTCAAATTATTAATTTCTGTGTCGAAGAGATAAAGAAAAGAACATTGTTTTAATTATAGAGCTCTTGCTTAGAAAACATTAAAACATGAAAGTGGGGGAGGGCTACACAAACTCGCTCTGAAATTTTCACTTGATGCAATCTTACGAGACAAAGATGCTAAAGTACATTACAAAGGTTTTTTTTTCATTAGATTAAACAACTGATGTATTGTCCTCGGTTGTCAAGAAATCGGATTAAAAACCTTTTATAAAAAATAAAATTCACATATATCGCTATTAACTGAAATTAGTGTAATAAATCCTCCAAATTGTTACAGAGGTAATAAAAAAGTAACTAAGGATAATAAGTACCCTAAGGTGCAGTCTATACTGTCATGTAAGAAAAGGTGAACGATCATATAGTTGACACGTAAGTTGTGTGCAAAGGTTAACGAGATCAACTTGTTTATTCTCAAAAATGTTGAAATGTTCTATCGTATAAATAAACTTCATTATAAGTTCGTTATTATTAGCCTACTTTATCTTTAAATCTTTATTGTAGAGGGAAATGGACGATAACGTTGTAAAACGTTACGTCCCAAAAAGTAACGTCTTAAAAAGTAACGTTGCCAAATTCACACCTCAAAGGAGTACAATATATAAGTCTCTCCAGCCAAACAAAAGACGACTTAATAACTTCATGGATGTCTTTCGGGAGAGGGGTTTTGAATTAATTCAAAACTTGATAAAATGTATACTAATGGGGGGGAAATTTTCCACGAAATGGAGTGGAGTAGGATTTTTCTGAGTCTCCACGAAATGGAGTGGAGTAGGATTTTTCTGAGCCCTCCCTTGCCCTTTGTATCTTTTTTTCAATCATTCGTCCTTCGAAGACAAAATTATAAGGTGTCTCGGACTAACTCACTTAGACCGTGAAATAAACTGTCAATTTTGAATTAGCTTCGTGTATCTTTGGGTCACCTTTCCCTTTATCGAGGAACTTCGACTGTTGGCTATATCGGCATTTTCTCACGGTGTCGATTTCTTTTTTCTATTTTCTTACAAAAAAACGTACTCCGAAAATAATCCTTTCAAAGAAAAGTAAAGAGCATTGCTAAAACCTAAGATGACCTGGAATAAAGTTATGTTATAATTTAAACGTAAAACCAACTGAATGGCTATGAAGGAATGAATGGAAACCAAAACGAACAGAAATTAAAATGAATAATCACATCCAACAGGAAGATAACAGATGCTGTTATGGAAGAATGTTAAAAACGAACAAAATTCAAATGAATAACCAAGTCAAGCTTGTAACCATCAGAAATTACCACAAACAGATGTATACCCCCCCCCCCTAAGCCTTCTAAAGGCCAAAGCGTGTGTTTTTGCGCTCTACTGAAAACGATTTCTGTTTCGAGCAGTGTATTCTTGTTTTTACAACGTCAACAACAATAATATCACAAAGCTAATCAAGGTTTACAAATAAGAGTGAAGCTATGCATACCCTCCCTCTCACATCACTTGAGACCACTTGGGAGTCATTTGCGTTTCCTTCCTGCATCCACAGAACGTGCCCACCAAACAGAAAACGCCCACCAAAACAGACAAAATCAAGAAGAACTGTCGATTAATCAGAAGCCAGCGCAAATACTGTGTCGTTTACTAGGCTCTAATTTCCTCGAGGGACATCACTCCTCAAGGTTACCCTGCAGCACGTTAGCCGTTACCTTGCTCTGCGTGAAGATTAGTGGTGTTTAAGCCCCTTCATCCTGTTGGAGTGCGCTGGCGGATTTCCTATGCTACCTAGGGACCGAGGTTAAAGCCTCGCTTGAACTCTACTTTAATTTTATACCTGCTGAAGTTGACCTGTAAAATAAAACTTAATATCATTCCCAAAAGACCCTATTTATGATCTTTGACAGCTTGGATATGTTTAAACTCTTTTTATTTATTTTAATTGTAAGAGCAGAGGAAGTAAAAGTAGTAGCCCCGAAAGTTTCAACTTAATACCCCCAGTCGTTCTCGATATATTGCTGAGGTGTTTTATTAACCATAAACACAATGGCTTGTGATTTAGTTATAAAGCAATATTTATTTTTACAGCATAATGGGCCAATTGCTTAACTAAGGGGGGGGGGGTTGACATGCCCAATGTCCTTAGAGACATAATGGCTGAAACGTTCTACTATACTGAACAAAATGGCCGTCTCACAATTTTGACTTGATGTGTTTGGAAAATGAATGGGCTTGAGAGAAGGGCTGCTTGCCCTCCGATCTCTTTTTACTCTTAAAAAGGTTGCCAGGACTTTTGTTTTGAATCAAATTAGCTCCTTTAAAAGTCTCAATGATATTTCTAGCTATTATAGATTGATGCTGCCTATGGTATTGCTTATATGCCCTTTTGAAAACCTGCATATGTACAGTTTTTTCGTTTAATTGAAACTCCCCCTAAACGTTCCCTAAAAGTTTCACCTTAATAACCTTAGCGTGATTAGTTACAGCAGCTTTAGTGGTATTATTAATAGTATACACAAAGTGCCTTCTGGCTAGCTCAAATTCTGCCATAACTTACCTTTATAGGTCTAACTTAATCGTGTAAGTCGCTCTTGATATATTGCTTTGTCACCTTGTTGAAAGTACACATGCTCATAGTTTGTTTTGATATGGTTCAACATCCGCCTAAATTCTTTAAAAGCTTCATCTTAATACCCTTAGCTTGCGTAGTAGCAATAGTTTTAGTAGTATTAGTAGCAGTGTGCGCATAGCATCTTTGGTTTCTTCAACATGGCCTTCAACACACGCTAGAAGTTTCAACCATCAACCATACCATCTACCGTTCCTGAAGCATTTCTGATATGTCCTCTTCACAAACTGTGTGGGCATAGTGTGTTTCGATTTAGTTCCATACAGTTTCAATTATATCCCAAATTTTTTGTCTTAATACTCTTAGCTTTTATAGCAGTAGTAGTAGCAGTAGTAGTAGTAGTAGTAGTAGTAGCAGTAGAATTAATAGTAGTAGCCTTAGCTTAATAGAAGTAGTAATAATAGTAGCAGTAGTAGTAGTATGAGTAGAAGCAGTAACATTAGAATGCAACTATTTCCTTTTGGTTAGTTCAACATCCGCCACAACAAGCCCAGTTAGTTTCAACATCACACGCAAAACTGTTCTAAGATATTGTTGTTACGCCCTTCTGACAACCTGCATACAGAAGGCGTGCTGTGATTCAGTTCACCCTCCTCCCTCAAAATTCCTTGAGAAATTTAACTTCATATCCTTAGGCATAGTTGTAATACTTGTCACAGTAGTAGTATTGATGTTACTAGTAATAGTATTAATAGTAATAGCGACAGTACTAGTAGCAGCAGTAGTACTAACTTATTGCATTTTGGTCAGTAGAACATCCCGTTCATTAAGTCCTGGGAAGTTTCAACTTAGTATAGTTAGCCATTGCTGTGACATTACTGAATATACTGATATGTCATTTTGATAACCTGTACTGTATGTTCATGTACTTCTTGAAGTTATCATCTCAATGCTCTTAGCCTTACATGCTTTTGCAATAGAACTAGTAATTGAAGCAGTGGAGCAGTAGTAAATGTAGCAGTGACAGTATTAGCAGTAGTGTGAACATATTGCCTTTTGGTCAGATGATCTTCCCCTTTAAGCATTCTCTGGATTTTCGAACTTAATACCGAAATCCATTCTTGAGATAGGCCTACGCTCTTATGACAATGTGCATGCACATAACGTCTTTTGATTTAGTTCAAATGTCCCCTCAATATTACAAATATAGTAGTCTGGTAGTATTAGTGGTGGTAGTTATAGTAGTATTGGTAGCATTCAAATATTGCCTTTTTGATCATCTTTCTTATCATATTCTGAAAGTTCCAAATTAATATACCCAGTCATTCCTGAGTTACGCCCTTTTGACAATCCGTATACACATGACGTGTTTTGATTTAGTTCAACACTCCCCTCAACATTCTATGAAAGGCTCATTTGAATGCCCTTTATTTTCTTGGAAAGTAAACTTCAAACATGCTTACCTTTCTAAATAACACATACTATATCAAACAGTTCGTGGTAACGAACTGTAAGTAAGGAGCGACCCGGCTCAGTGGTAACGGCAACTCTAAAACGGAATTTTGATACCAATAGATACATCAAAAGAATCAGATTTTAATTCTGATTTCAAATATATAAGTTTCATCAAGTTTAATCTTACCCGTCAAAAGCTACGCACCTGAGAAAATTTGGCTGATTTTCGAAAAAAGGGGGAAAGACCCTCTAAAAGCTATAGAACCTTAATGAATATCACACCATCATATTCAGCGTATCAGAAAACCCTACTGTAGAAGTTTCAAGCTCCTATCTACAAAAATGCGGAATTTTGTATTTTTTGCCAGAAGAAAGATCACGGATGCGTGTTTATTTGTTTTTTGTTTTTTTTCCCCAGGGGTAATCGTATTGACCCAGTGGTCCTAGAATATCTTAGGAGGGCTCATTGGAATGGAAATTAGAAGTTCCAGTGCCCTTTTTAAGTGACCAAAAAAAATGGAGGGCAACTAGGCCCCCTCCCGTACGCTCATTTTTTTCCCAAAGTCACCCAATTAAAATTTTGAGATAGCCATTTTGTTCAGCATGGTCGAAAATTTAATAAATATGTCTTTTAGGGTGACTTAATCCCCCACAGTTCCCAGGGGAAGGGCTGCAAGATATGAACTTTGCCCATGGCTTACATATTGTATTGGTTATTGAGAAGTCTACAGACATTTTCAGGAAGGATTTTTTTCTGATAAGGGGGGGGGGGGGCTGGAGGAGGGGGTTACTCGGGAGAATCTTTCTGTGGAGGATGTTTCTTTGGGGTAAGGGATATTTCTATGAAGGGGGCGCCGGATTTCCAAGCATTATTTAAAAAACGATCAGAAATTAAATAAAAAAAACAAGTTTTTTCAACTGAAAGTAAGAAGCAACATTAGAACTTATAACGAACAGAAATTATTACGTATATGAGGGGGTTATCCCCCAAGTCAATACCTCGGTCTTTACTCTACAGTTTTTTTTAGTGCTTTCAAAAGAGCTATCAGTAGAGATGGGGGTGTTACTCGTGACAGCACACCAAATATGGGCATAGAATACTGACAGCACACCATATATGGGCATAGAGTCATTAGTGAGAATGAGGTCAATGGCCTCTTTCTCCAGGTGTGTTTTTGGCACGCTCTTAGCAAATGTCAATGTTGTTATTGTTTCCGAGGCAAAATGCCAAGGCCAATGTTGTTTTGAACAGAGTCATTAGGGAGAACACGTGGTTAATGGGGTCAATGTTGTTGTTGTAAGTGCACACTCGAGCCAGATGTTATGAGGTTCCGAGAAACAGTTAATGACATTTCCTTCCTGTTCGAGGCAGATGTTATGATCCGGAAATAGTATTTGTTTTTGTTTCCGAGCCAAATGTTACGAGTTCCCGGGAAACAGTTAATTAATGTCTGACAGATGACGTCAAGTTAATTAATGTCTTTGCATTTCCAAAGAGAATTGTCTAGGAGAAACAGTTAGATCACACATGATGTCATGATTGATTGATTGACACGAAAGGGGAATTAATTTGTTGTTCTAAAGAGAATTGATTCACGAAAGGGAAATTAATTTGTTGTTTCTAACAAGAGAATCGTTTCCGAGCAGACGTTTTGATTTTAGTGTGCGAAAAGGTTTCCAAATAATTTGAAATAAGCCAGCGCAGGGATGCCAAACAAATGGAACATGCTGAAATTCCGTTTAGGGATAATTTTGGCGAAACCGTTTTAGCTATTTTATGGAATTATTTCGGCGAAACAGCTAGAGACATTATAAAATATGATTTTAGAAGAGATTTTGGAAGAGAATTTGAGTGTGGTCGTTATAATACACAAGTTTCAATTGGACAGTGTTGTGAGGTCCTCTACCCCAACCCCAAAGGTTCCGATCCCCCTACCACAACCCCGAAGGAAGCCAGCGGTTCTCAAAGGTTCTCTGGGCTTCCAAAGGACCCCCCCCGGACCCCCAAAGACCCCCACCCGGTCCCCAAAGGTCCACCAGACACCCAAAAGCCCTCCCCGGTCCCCAAAGGTCCACCAGAACCCCAAAAGCCCTCCCCCGGTCCCCAAAGGCCCTCCCCCGGTCCCCAAAGGCCCTCCCCGGGCTCCCAGGGCTCCCAAAGGGCCCCGATTACTCTACCCCTACCCCGAAGGAAGCCTCCGGTCCTCAAAGGTCCTCCACCAGTCCCCAAAGGCCCTCTCCCGGTCCCAAAGGTCCACCAGACACCCAAAGGGCCCCAGACCCTAAAAAGGCCATACCCGAGCCACCAAAGGTCCTCCACCAGTCCCCAAAGGCCCTCTCCCGGTCCCAAAGGTCCACCAGGCACCCAAAGGGCCCAATCGGTGCTCAAGGGCTCCCCGGACCCCCAAAGGCCCTCACCCGGTCCTCAAAGGTCCACCGGGCTCCCAAAGGACCAGTCGGTCCTCAAGGACCCTCTCAGACGTGCAAAGACCCTCCCCAGACCCCCAAAGGCTCATCCCGGTCCCCAAAGGTCCCCTCAGGCTCCCATATGACCACTCCACCCCTCAAGGGCCCCTGGATCCCCAAACGCCCTCCCCGGACCCCTCCAAAGAACCCCCTCTCCATTTTTAACACTTTTTATGGCTTTATTATATCCTTTTAGAACAAGTTCCTTTCATAATGTCCCTCCTAAACCCATTTTCCAACTTGAAGTACTTATCTTTTTCACCCACTTTCTCAATGAAAAAGAATTTAGTTTTTAATCAATTCTAATTTTCCAAATAATATAAAAATTTTCCACTCTAGTTCAGATCTGTCTCGAAGAGATGAAAAATTTAAAATACTGTTCCAAATTTTTCGCAGAAGATAAAAAAAGTTCAAGTTTTCTTCTGAATTTTACCAAAGAACGTGCTCCAATTCTAATTTCTCCAGAGAAAACAAAATCTTCCACTTCAGTTCTATATTTCACAAAGATATAAAGAAATTTAAAGTTCAAGTCTAAATTTTTCGGTGGAAGATAGAAAAAGTAATACCATACTTGTGAATATTTTCACGGAAAATAAAAAGTTCTAGTTCAATTTACAATTTCCTCAACGAAGTGAAGAAAGGTTCAAGTTCTCTTCTGAATTTTACTAAAGAACACGCTTCAATTCTAATTTTTTCAGAGAAAACAAAAATCTTCCACTTCAGTTCTTTATTTCACAAAGACATAAAGAAATTTAAAGTTCAATTCTAAATTTTTCGGTGGAAGATAGAAAAAGTAATACCATACCTGTGAATATTTTCCCGGAAGATAAAAAGTTCTAGTTCAATTTGCAATTTCCTCAATGAAGTCAAGGAAAGTTCAAGTTCTCTTCTGAATTTTACCAAAGAACAAAATTCAATTCTAATTTTTTCAGAGAAAATAAAAATCTTCCACTTCAGTTCTTTATTTCACAAAGACATAAAGAAATTTAAAGTACAATTCTAAATTTTTCGGTGGAAGATAGAAAAAGTAATACCACACTTGTGAATATTTTCCCGGAAGATAAAAAGTTCTAGTTCAATTTGCAATTTCCTCAACGAAGTGAAGAAAAATTCAAGTTCTCTTCTGAATTTTACTAATGAACAAAATTCAATTCTAATTTCACCAGAGAAAATAAAAATCTTCCACTTCAGTTCTTTATTTCACAAAGACATAAAGAAATTCAAAGTTCAATTCTAAATTTTTCGGTGGAAGATAGAAAAAGTAATACCATACTTGTGAATATTTTCCCGGAAGATAAAAAGTTCTAGTTCAATTTACAGTTTCCTCAATGAAGTCAAGGAAAGTTCAAGTTCTCTTCTGAATTTTACCACAGAACATGCTTCAATTCTAGTTTTTTCAGAGAAAAGAAAAATCTTCCACTTCAGTTCTTTATTTCACAAAGACATAAAGAAATTTAAAGTACAATTCTAATTTTTCGGTGGAAGATAGAAAAAGCAATACCATACTTGTGAATATTTTCCCGGAAAATAAAAAGTTCTAGTTCAATTTACAATTTTCTCAACGAAGTGAAGAAAAATTCAAGTTCTCTTCTGAATTTTACTAAAGAACAAAATTCAATTCTAATTTCACCAGAGAAAATAAAAATCTTCCACTTCAGTTCTCTATTTCACAAAGACATAAAGAAATTTAAAGTTCAATTCTAAATTTTTCGGTGGAAGATAGAAAAAGTAATACCATACCTGTGAATATTTTCACGGAAGATAAAAGTTCTAGTTCAATTTAAAATTTTTTCAACGAAGTCAAGGAAAGTTCAAGTTCTCTTCTGAATTTTACCAAAGAACAAAATTCAATTCTAATTTCTCCAGAGAAAATAAAAATCTTCCACTTCAGTTCCTTGTTTCGCAAAGACATAAAGAAATTTAAAGTTCAATTCTAAATTTTTCGATGGAAGATAGAAAAAGTAATACCATACTTGTGAATATTTTCCCGGAAGATAAAAAGTTCTACTTCAATTTACAGTTTCCTCAATGAAGTCAAGGAAAGTTCAAGTTCTCTTCTGAATTTTACCAAAGAACAAAATTCAATTCTAATTTTTTCAGAGAAAATAAAAATCTTCCACTTCAGTTCTTTATTTCACAAAGACATAAAAAAATTTAAAGTACAATTCTAAATTTTTCGGTGGAAGATAGAAAAAGTAATACCACACTTGTGAATATTTTCCCGGAAGATAAAAAGTTCTAGTTCAATTTGCAATTTCCTCAACGAAGTGAAGAAAAATTCAAGTTCTCTTCTGAATTTTACCAAAGAACTTCTTTATGTCTTTGTGAAATATAGAACTGAAGTGGAAGATTTTGTTTTCTCTGGTGAAATTAGAATTGAATTTTGTTCATTAGTAAAATTCAGAAGAGAACTTGAATTTTTCTTCACTTCGTTGAGGAAATTGCAAATTGAACTAGAACTTTTTATCTTCCGGGAAAATATTCACAAGTATGGTATTACTTTTTCTATCTTCCACCGAAAAATTTAGAATTGAACTTTAAATTTCTTTATGTCTTTGTGAAATAGAGAACTGAAGTGGAAGATTTTTGTTTTCTCTGAAAAAATTAGAATTGAAGCGTGTTCTTTGGTAAAATTCAGAAGAGAACTTGAACCTTTCTTCACTTCGTTGAGGAAATTGTAAATTGAACTAGAACTTTTTATTTTCCGGGAAAATATTCACAAGTATGGTATTGCTTTTTCTATCTTCCACCGAAAAATTTAGAATTGTACTTTAAATTTCTTTATGTCTTTGTGAAATAAAGAACTGAAGTGGAAGATTTTTATTTTCTCTGAAAAAATTAGAATTGAATTTTGTTCTTTGGTAAAATTCAGAAGAGAACTTGAACTTTCCTTGACTTCATTGAGGAAATTGCAAATTGAACTAGAACTTTTTATCTTCCGGGAAAATATTCACAAGTATGGTATTACTTTTTCTATCTTCCACCGAAAAATTTAGAATTGAACTTTAAATTTCTTTATGTCTTTGTGAAATAAAGAACTGAAGTGGAAGATTTTTGTTTTCTCTGAAAAAATTAGAATTGAAGCGTGTTCTTTGGTAAAATTCAGAAGAGAACTTGAACTTTCCTTGACTTCATTGAGGAAACTGTAAATTGAACTAGAACTTTTATCTTCCGGGAAAATATTCACAAGTATGGTATTGCTTTTTCTATCTTCCACCGAAAAATTTAGAATTGAACTTTAAATTTCTTTATGTCTTTGTGAAATAAAGAACTGAAGTGGAAGATTTTTGTTTTCTCTGGTGAAATTAGAATTGAATTTTGTTCTTTAGTAAAATTCAGAAGAGAACTTGAATTTTTCTTCACTTCGTTGAGGAAATTGCAAATTGAACTAGAACTTTTTATCTTCCGGGAAAATATTCACAAGTATGGTATTACTTTTTCTATCTTCCTCCGAAAAATTTAGAATTGAACTTTAAATTTCTTTATGTCTTTGTGAAATAAAGAACTGAAGTGGAAGATTTTTGTTTTCTCTGAAAAAATTAGAATTGAAGCGTGTTCTTTGGTAAAATTCAGAAGAGAACTTGAACCTTTCTTCACTTCGTTGAGGAAATTGTAAATTGAACTAGAACTTTTTATTTTCCGGGAAAATATTCACAAGTATGGTATTGCTTTTTCTATCTTCCACCGAAAAATTAGAATTGTACTTTAAATTTCTTTATGTCTTTGTGAAATAAAGAACTGAAGTGGAAGATTTTTGTTTTCTCTGAAAAAATTAGAATTGAAGCGTGTTCTTTGGTAAAATTCAGAAGAGAACTTGAACTTTCCTTGACTTCATTGAGGAAACTGTAAATTGAACTAGAACTTTTTATCTTCCGGGAAAATATTCACAGGTATGGTATTACTTTTTCTATCTTCCACCGAAAAATTTAGAATTGAACTTTAAATTTCTTTATGTCTTTGTGAAATAAAGAACTGAAGTGGAAGATTTTTGTTTTCTCTGAAAAAATTAGAATTGAAGCGTGTTCTTTAGTAAAATTCAGAAGAGAGCTTGAACTTTCCTTGACTTCATTGAGGAAACTGTAAATTGAACAGAACTTTTTATCTTCCGGGAAAATATTCACAAGTATGGTATTGCTTTTTCTATCTTCCACCGAAAAATTTAGAATTGAACTTTAAATTTCTTTATGTCTTTGTGAAATAAAGAACTGAAGTGGAAGATTTTTGTTTTCTCTGAAAAAATTAGAATTGAAGCGTGTTCTTTAGTAAAATTCAGAAGAGAACTTGAACCTTTCTTCACTTCGTCGAGGAAATTGTAAATTGAACTAGAACTTTTTATTTTCCGTGAAAATATTCACAAGTATGGTATTACTTTTTCTATCTTCCACCGAAAAATTTAGACTTGAACTTTAAATTTCTTTATATCTTTGTGAAATATAGAACTGAAGTGGAAGATTTTGTTTTCTCTGGAGAAATTAGAATTGGAGCACGTTCTTTGGTAAAATTCAGAAGAAAACTTGAACTTTTTTTATCTTCTGCGAAAAATTTGGAACAGTATTTTAAATTTTTCATCTCTTCGAGACAGATCTGAACTAGAGTGGAAAATTTTTATATTATTTGGAAAATTAGAATTGATTAAAAACTAAATTCTTTTTCATTGAGAAAGTGGGTGAAAAAGATAAGTACTTCAAGTTGGAAAATGGGTTTAGGAGGGACATTATGAAAGGAACTTGTTCTAAAAGGATATAATAAAGCCATAAAAAGTGTTAAAAATGGAGAGGGGGTTCTTTGGAGGGGTCCGGGGAGGGCGTTTGGGGATCCAGGGGCCCTTGAGGGGTGGAGTGGTCATATGGGAGCCTGAGGGGACCTTTGGGGACCGGGATGAGCCTTTGGGGGTCTGGGGAGGGTCTTTGCACGTCTGAGAGGGTCCTTGAGGACCGACTGGTCCTTTGGGAGCCCGGTGGACCTTTGAGGACCGGGTGAGGGCCTTTGGGGGTCCGGGGAGCCCTTGAGCACCAATTGGGCCCTTTGGGTGCCTGGTGGACCTTTGGGACCGGGAGAGGGCCTTTGGGGGCTGGTGGAGGACCTTTGGTGGCTCGGGTATGGCCTTTTTAGGGTCTGGGGCCCTTTGGGTGTCTGATGGACCTTGGGACCGGGAGAGGGCCTTTGGGGACTGGTGGAGGACCTTTGGGGGTCCGGGGGGCCCTTGAGCACGGATTGGGCCCTTTGGGGCCCGGTGGGTCCGTTGGGGGTCTGGGGTCCCTTTGGGAGCCCGGTGGACCTTTGGGGACCGGGTGAGGGCCTTTGGGAGCCTGGGGGACCTTTGAGGACCGGAGGCTTCCTTCGGGGTAGGGGTAGAGTAATCGGGGCCCTTTGGGAGCCCTGGGAGCCGGGGAGGGCCTTTGGGGACCGGGGGAGGGCCTTTGGGGACCGGGGGAGGGCTTTTGGGGTTCTGGTGGACCTTTGGGGACCGGGGAGGGCTTTTGGGGGTCTGGTGGACCTTTGGGGACCGGGTGGGGGTCTTTGGGGGTCCGGGGGGGGTCCTTTGGAAGCCCAGAGAACCTTTGAGAACCGCTGGCTTCCTTCGGGGTTGTGGTAGGGGGATCGGAACCTTTGGGGTTGGGGTAGAGGACCTCACAACACTGTTCAATTGAAACTTGTGTATTATAACGACCACACTCAAATTCTCTTCCAAAATCTCTTCTAAAATCATATTTTATAATGTCTCTAGCTGTTTCGCCGAAATAATTCCATAAAATAGCTAAAACGGTTTCGCCAAAATTATCCCTAAACGGAATTTCAGCATGTTCCATTTGTTTGGCATCCCTGCGCTGGCTTATTTCAAATTATTTGGAAACCTTTTCGCACGCTAAAATCAAAACGTCTGCTCGGAAACGATTCTCTTGTTAGAAACAACAAATTAATTTCCCTTTCGTGAATCAATTCTCTTTAGAACAACAAATTAATTCCCCTTTCGTGTCAATCAATCAATCATGACATCATGTGTGATCTAACTGTTTCTCCTAGACAATTCTCTTTGGAAATGCAAAGACATTAATTAACTTGACGTCATCTGTCAGACATTAATTAACTGTTTCCCGGGAACTCGTAACATTTGGCTCGGAAACAAAAACAAATACTATTTCCGGATCATAACATCTGCCTCGAACAGGAAGGAAATGTCATTAACTGTTTCTCGGAACCTCATAACATCTGGCTCGAGTGTGCACTTACAACAACAACATTGACCCCATTAACCACGTGTTCTCCCTAATGACTCTGTTCAAAACAACATTGGCTTTGGCATTTTGCCTCGGAAACAATAACAACATTGACATTTGCTAAGAGCGTGCCAAAAACACACCTGGAGAAAGAGGCCATTGACCTCATTCTCACTAATGACTCTATGCCCATATATGGTGTGCTGTCAGTATTCTATGCCCATATTTGGTGTGCTGTCACTTCTCAGCCAATCAGAGGGCTTTGTTTACCATAACAATTCGACCTAGATATTTCGTATATAACGGACATGCAATGCAATTCAATTAACAGAAACTATTGTGACACAGTGCAAACAACCTGACAATGGATAAATTTGATGAGCTTGAGGCCTTGGCAACCGCAATTTTCAATGTAAGTACATTTTTATTTTCAAATGAATTTTCCTTGGACACCCTCCAGTATATATCATTGCTCTGTGTTATACCAACATCTGATAACACTGGTCTTACCTTAGTTTGTTTTTGGTCAGGACAATGAAGGGTAAAAGCATAAATTTTTCGGTGGAAGATAGAAAAAGTAATACCATACTTGTGAATATTTTCCCGGAAGATAAAAAGTTCTAGTTCAATTTACAGTTTCCTCAATGAAGTCAAGGAAAGTTCAAGTTCTCTTCTGAATTTTACCAAAGAACACGCTTCAATTCTAATTTTTTCAGAGAAAACAAAAATCTTCCACTTCAGTTCTTTATTTCACAAAGACATAAAGAAATTTAAAGTACAATTCTAATTTTTCGGTGGAAGATAGAAAAAGCAATACCATACTTGTGAATATTTTCCCGGAAAATAAAAAGTTCTAGTTCAATTTACAATTTCCTCAACGAAGTGAAGAAAGGTTCAAGTTCTCTTCTGAATTTTACTAAAGAACAAAATTCAATTCTAATTTTTTCAGAGAAAATAAAAATCTTCCACTTCAGTTCTCTATTTCACAAAGACATAAAGAAATTTAAAGTTCAATTCTAAATTTTTCGGTGGAAGATAGAAAAAGTAATACCATACCTGTGAATATATTCACGGAAGATAAAAAGTTCTAGTTCAATTTAAAATTTCCTCAACGAAGTGAAGAAAGGTTCAAGTTCTCTTCTGAATTTTACTAAAGAACAAAATTCAATTCTAATTTCACCAGAGAAAATAAAAATCTTCCACTTCAGTTCTTTATTTCACAAAGAAATAAAGAAATTTAAAGTTCAATTCTAAATTTTTCGATGGAAGATAGAAAAAGTAATACCATACCTGTGAATATTTTCCCGGAAGATAAAAAGTTCTAGTTCAATTTAAAATTTTCTCAACGAAGTCAAGGAAAGTTCAAGTTCTCTTCTGAACTTTACCAAAGAACACGCTTCAATTCTAATTTTTCAGAGAAAACAAAAATCTTCCACTTCAGTTCTTTATTTCACAAAGACATAAAGAAATTTAAAGTTCAATTCTAATTTTTCGGTGGGTGATAGAAAAATTAATGCCGTACTTGTGATTATTTTCACGGAAGATAAAAAGTTCCACTTCAATTTTAAATTTCCCCGGAAGATAAAAAGTTCTAGTTCAACTTGCTATTATCTTTGTGAAAACACACAAACTCAGAAAAAATGCTCAATTTTCCTTTAGTACCTATGCAATTAGACTAAAAATGAAGATATTTATACAGAGTTTCAACTCGCTATGGCTAAGTTTGCTAAAAACAAGCTATTTTCTTGCGAAAACACACAAAATCAGAAAAAATGTTCAATGTTCCTTAAGCACCTACGCAATTAGGCTTAAATGAAGATATTTATGCGGAGTTTCAACTCGATATGGCTAAGTTTGCTAAAAACAAGCTATTTTCTTGCGAAAACACACGAAATCAGAAAAAATATTGTTAGGTTAGGTTAAGTTAGATTAGGTTAGGTTAGCCTACGTACGCGCGCATATAGGTTAAGTTAGGTTAGATTAAGTTAGATTAGGTTAAGTTAGGTTAGGTTAGGTTAGATTAAGTTAGGTTAGGCTAGGTTAGCCTACGTACGCGCGCGTACGTAGGCTAACCTAGCCTAACCTAACTTAATCTAACCTAACCTAACCTAACTTAACCTAATCTAACTTAATCTAACCTAACTTAACCTATATGCGCGCGTACGTAGGCTAACCTAACCTAATCTAACTTAACCTAACCTAACAATATTTTTTCTGATTTCGTGTGTTTTCGCAAGAAAATAGCTTGTTTTTAGCAAACTTAGCCATATCGAGTTGAAACTCCGCATAAATATCTTCATTTAAGCCTAATTGCGTAGGTGCTTAAGGAACATTGAACATTTTTTCTGATTTTGTGTGTTTTCGCAAGAAAATAGCTTGTTTTTAGCAAACTTAGCCATAGCGAGTTGAAACTCTGTATAAATATCTTCATTTTTAGTCTAATTGCATAGGTACTAAAGGAAAATTGAGCATTTTTTCTGAGTTTGTGTGTTTTCACAAAGATAATAGCAAGTTGAACTAGAACTTTTTATCTTCCGGGGAAATTTAAAATTGAAGTGGAACTTTTTATCTTCCGTGAAAATAATCACAAGTACGGCATTAATTTTTCTATCACCCACCGAAAAATTAGAATTGAACTTTAAATTTCTTTATGTCTTTGTGAAATAAAGAACTGAAGTGGAAGATTTTTGTTTTCTCTGAAAAATTAGAATTGAAGCGTGTTCTTTGGTAAAGTTCAGAAGAGAACTTGAACTTTCCTTGACTTCGTTGAGAAAATTTTAAATTGAACTAGAACTTTTTATCTTCCGGGAAAATATTCACAGGTATGGTATTACTTTTTCTATCTTCCATCGAAAAATTTAGAATTGAACTTTAAATTTCTTTATTTCTTTGTGAAATAAAGAACTGAAGTGGAAGATTTTTATTTTCTCTGGTGAAATTAGAATTGAATTTTGTTCTTTAGTAAAATTCAGAAGAGAACTTGAACCTTTCTTCACTTCGTTGAGGAAATTTTAAATTGAACTAGAACTTTTTATCTTCCGTGAATATATTCACAGGTATGGTATTACTTTTTCTATCTTCCACCGAAAAATTTAGAATTGAACTTTAAATTTCTTTATGTCTTTGTGAAATAGAGAACTGAAGTGGAAGATTTTTATTTTCTCTGAAAAAATTAGAATTGAATTTTGTTCTTTAGTAAAATTCAGAAGAGAACTTGAACCTTTCTTCACTTCGTTGAGGAAATTGTAAATTGAACTAGAACTTTTTATTTTCCGGGAAAATATTCACAAGTATGGTATTGCTTTTTCTATCTTCCACCGAAAAATTAGAATTGTACTTTAAATTTCTTTATGTCTTTGTGAAATAAAGAACTGAAGTGGAAGATTTTTGTTTTCTCTGAAAAAATTAGAATTGAAGCGTGTTCTTTGGTAAAATTCAGAAGAGAACTTGAACTTTCCTTGACTTCATTGAGGAAACTGTAAATTGAACTAGAACTTTTTATCTTCCGGGAAAATATTCACAAGTATGGTATTACTTTTTCTATCTTCCACCGAAAAATTTATGCTTTTACCCTTCATTGTCCTGACCAAAAACAAACTAAGGTAAGACCAGTGTTATCAGATGTTGGTATAACACAGAGCAATGATATATACTGGAGGGTGTCCAAGGAAAATTCTTTTGAAAATAAAAATGTACTTACATTGAAAATTGCGGTTGCCAAGGCCTCAAGCTCATCAAATTTATCCATTGTCAGGTTGTTTGCACTGTGTCACAATAGTTTCTGTTAATTGAATTGCATTGCATGTCCGTTATATACGAAATATCTAGGTCGAATTGTTATGGTAAACAAAGCCCTCTGATTGGCTGAGAAGGAGGATGTAACCGAGTCGCTGATTGGCTGAGAAGGGGGATCTAACTGTTTCCGGGAACTCGTAACATTTGGCTCGGAAACAAATACTATTTCCAGATCATAGCATCTGGTTCGGAAACAACAACAAATACTGTTTCTCGGAACCTCATAACATTTGGCTCGGAAACAATAACAAATGCTATTTCTGGATCATAACATCCGCCTCGAGTGTGCACTTACAACAACAACATTGACCCCATTAACCACGTGTTTTCTCTAATGACTCTATTCAAAACAATATTGACCTTGGCATTTTGCCTCGGAAACAATAACAACATTCGCTAAGAGCGTGCCAAAAACACACCTGGAGAAAGAGGTCATTGACCGATTACGCAATCATTCTCCCTAGGGAGGCTATGCCCATATTAGGAGTCCCAGTCGTGTCAATAGGGTCATCTCTACTGCTATCTATTCTAATTAAACGGCCTTTGTGATTCAGGGGTTTGTGAATTAATTTTTTTTTTAACTTTTAACTTAAAGAGCGTGGTATTGACTAAGGGGAGAACTCCCTCATATACGCAGTAACATATATGCAACAAAAAAAACAATAAAAAAAACAAGCGATACGGCTCAAACTTTTAAAAACGGAATTTTGATGTCAATAAATGTATCAAAAGAATGGGCTTATAATGCTGATTCTAAATATATAAATTTTATCAAGTTTAGCATTGCTCATCAAAGGCTACGAGCCTGAGAAAATTTACCTGATTTTTTAAAGAGGGAGGAAACATCCCCTACAAGTGAAAGAATTTCAATGAAGATCACACCGTCAGAATCAGCGTATCAGAAAACCCTATTACATAGGTTTCAAGCTCATATCTGCAAAAATCTGCAACTATATCTGCAACGTATTTTTTGCCAGAAGAAAAATATAGCCTACGAATATAGAAGTTCGTTACGTAAGTTAATTTGTAAATTACGTCAGAACCAAATTTAGAGACAGCCATTTAGCAAAAGAAGAGTAACATTTTTATGCAAATTTTGTTTACTTATTCAATGACGGTGAGCCAAAATAAAAGCTGCATTAACTAAAAAACGATCAGAAATTAAATAAAAAAAAACAAGTTTTTTAAACTGAAAGTAAGGAGCGACATTAAAACTTAAAACGAACAGAAATTATTCCGTATATGAAAGGGGCTGTCCCCTTCTCAAAGCCTAACTCTTTACACTAAGGTTTGACTCTGTCTCACAACTTTATTTTTTAAAACAATAAAAAACTTTAGCGTAAAGAGCGAGGCGTTGAGGAGGGGACAGCCCCTTTCATATACGGTATAATTTCTGTTCGTTTTAAGTTTTAATGTCGCTCCTTACTTTCAGTTTAAAGTTCAGTTTCAGTTTTTTTTTTTTATTTAATGTAAACAATGAACGAATTGCCTAACTTACAGTCCTTGCCCTGAGGACTGTGGGGAGCTTGACATTTCAAAGACATAACTACTTGACCTTTCAACAATGCTGAACAAAGTAGCTCTCCTAAAATTTCGATCGAATGTGTTTTGGGGAATGATAGGCTTGAAGGGCTGATTACCCTCCATTCACTTTCGACTCTTAAAAAGGGCACTCAAACTTCGAACTTCAAATCAAAGGAGCCCCATCTGATCCAAAGCATATACGACCACCCGTTCCACAAAAAACATACATGCCCCGGGGCATAACTTACAACCCCGCGCCAGGGCTCTGGGGGGTTGTGTCCATCCTGAAAACATTGTTGTATGATCTTTGGACTATTCGTAACACAATGGCTATCTTACAATTTCGATCGAATGCGTTTGGGGAAAAGAGGATGTCAGGGAGGGGGTGGGGCTAGTTGCCCTCCATTACGTCTGATTCTAAGAAGGCAACTAAAACTAAATATTTCCAATCAAATGAGCCTCGTCTAAAATTCACCCAACCACCCTTCCATTAACACCTTATATGCCCCCCGGGGCATAATTTACAACCCTTACCCCCAGACTCTGGGGAGTTGTGTTAACCCCAAATGCCTCGTAATATGATCTTTTGACTATTTTGAACAAATGGCTGTCTCAAAATGTCTATCGGATCATATTGGGAAAATACTACATGGGGGGGGGGGGGGGTAGGTGCTCTTCGATCACTTTGACTCTTAAAAGGGACATTAGAGCTTCTGATTTGCAGTTCAAAGAGTCCCCTCCGAAGTTTCTACGACCGACCTTTCCATATAAACCTTATATGCCCCCGGGGCATTAATTACAACCCTTGCCTAGAGGGCTGTGGGGGGTTGTCATCCTCAAAGACATAATTTCCGGAGCTTTCAAATACGCTGAACAAAACGACTATCTCAAAATTTTGGTTAGATGTGTTTAGGGAAATGATGGTTGTGGGGTGGGGCTGATTGCCCTCCAATCGCTTTCAACTACTAAAAAGAGCACTAGCCCTTTCAATTTCCAATTAAATGAGCTTTTTTCAAAGTTTCTACGACAACAAATGACCATCTCAAAATTTCTATCATATGCCTTTCGGAAAAATACGACGTGTAGGGGGGAGGGTGTTATCTGCCCTCCAATTACTTTGACCCTTAAAAACGGCACTAGAACTTCTGATTACATATCCAATGAGCCCCCTCCGAAGTTTTTACGACAAACCTTTCTGTAAAAATAACCCTTGCCTTGAGGGCTGTGGGGTGGGTTGTTATCCTCAAAGACATAATTTCCAGACTTTTCAACTACGCTGAACAGAATGGTTATCTAAAAATTTTGATTGGGTGTGTTTGGGGAAATGATGGGCGTTGGGGGATGGTTGCCCTCCAGTCACTATTGACTATTAAAAAGGGCACTAGCCCTTTCAATTTCCAATCGAATGAGCCCTTTTTGAAGTTTCTACGACAACTCCTTCTATACGAAGTTCCTTGGTCTAAAAACAAGAAAAAAAAGAAGTAATACATTGTGCCCACCGCTCTTTACTTAGGCAGTGATATTGCACTGCCTATGAAATCCATTTATCTATATGTCTACCTATCTATTAGCCTAATATGTGCTACCAAAAATATCATAAATTCTTAAATACTATCTTTAGTGAGAATGAAAAACTGTTTCTGAAATATAAAATTGATGTATTTTTGTTTTCGACTTCTATGTTGCAATAGTAGTATCAGGTTTGTAAAAACAACCTCAAAGACCCCGAAATCCAACTTTGTTTGAAATAAAACACGTTTTAATGAAGTATTTTATTGTTGTTTTTTGTATTTAGTACAGTCACTTTCCAATCCCAATAACTGTTATTTAATAACATTCAATCATTTAGGACACGTAACATTTAATCATTTTCCAAATGGTCCCTGAAGTATCATTTGAAAGGGGTATGTTATGCCTGTATAAGTGAGGGTAGGAATGGGGAAGGGCGATCCTTTATACGCTGCAAACCTAATGGCTTCATTTAAAGCTCCTCCATCATACAAATGGAAATTCCTTGTATATTTCTGATTTCGATAAAGTGTAACACATCCGACATTTGCAAAATATGTCATTAGGTTGTTTTATGTTTGGACATCAAAATTGCAATACTAGCCTCATATTTGCAATCGGGGGTCAGTAGCGTGACTATGTAAGCTCAGCCAGAGTCGACCCAGCTCTAAATGGGTGCCTGAAGAAACCTGGGGAAGGTAAACCGGAAGGGTGTGCGAAAACACAGGATGACTGGCTCCCTATTGCACTTCGTGACTGAAGGGCCATGAGACGGAGATCAGCACCGCCCTTAGGGACTTTAAAGTCCAATGCCGTATTCTTTACCTTTTTTTTTTACTTGCAGTTGGAAAGCAAACGAAATTTTAGATTCCACATTTGGTGAAAATTAACCACCGTTTGTGAAGTTATTCGCTTATTATGATGGGATTTTGGGCTTCTCTACTGGATTATTAAATTCAGATTCGTAATCGACCGGGTCAAAAACCATTCAATGCCAATTTTGGGGGAATTGAAGCACCAATTTTGATTCATGCATTTAAAGTATTTTTATTTAGGATATTTATAGTGCGATCTAACTAGTTTTTATGATTCACATTTAAATATGTAGGACAAAAGTAGTACACATAACTGTATGCGCAAAGTTGCAATGAGAGGGATGAAGATGAAGGTACGAGCCAATGGGCCCAGCTACTGGTTGTCCAATCATGCAGATTGAAAAGTCTTGCATGACAAAGATTTCAGCAAGTGCAGGCGTTCCAACAATTTTTGAATTTAAACTATGCATGTTTTGATTTTGAACGCCTTCATTTCAAACTTAGCCTTTGATTTGTAGTCAGTATGTCAGAAATATATATACATAATTTTTTCTAGTAATCAGACCCATATTTATGATGTATATATTCTTATTAATCATTGGTTTAGGACAGACATATTGCAACCTTAAAGGGATGATTAACGTGGTTGCTAATTTCATACAAGATATTCATTTTTGTTTGTCAATCCTGCGAATAGTTTATTGGGTAGGCTTTTTCAAGTAAACTCACATTTAATCATTTTGTTTATTTAAATTGTTGTTACTTGATTTGCTGCTTTAAGTACCAATCCTTTGTAAATAGTATAGAACCTTGAAAATTCGTTATTACTACTATTATTATTATTGTTGTTTTATGCTCGAAGTGTGGATGGGCAAGGAAGGGCTGTTCGAGAGAACATGCACCCAAGGACCCTGTAATATGCCCTGAATCATGCAAGTAAAGAATCCTTGTATGGCTTGAATTTCATCAAGGTGTGACATGTTAGCAAGGTAGCTCGGTTTGCTAGCTTGCTAACATCTTGCTAGCTAGCAAGCTAGCAAGATGCGCAATTAGCAAGCTCGGATTTTTTATAGCTGACTCGACAGAGGTAAAGTATGTTTATATGTTTGAATGGGATAGAGGGGCAAAGGACTCAAGGACTGTTCTCATGTTCATCAAGTCAAACAGATTAAAACTACTTGTATGGCACCATTTTCAGCATGTTAACCTTTTGCATAGTACCAGCTTAGGATAAACTTATTATTTAGTTGGATGGCTATGTTGCGCAATTAGGTCTTTTTTGAAACGCAGTTCTCAATAAAGCGTCACTAGTAGCTGAAGGCCAAACTGTTTATTGTGTTTAGGCAGTGACTCGAACATCGTTATATTATTCATTTTGTTGAAGATGTTACAATAATTCTGCTATAAGAAAAAACAACTCAGTCAGTAAAAATGAGTTGCGTTCTTTTCCACCTGTTAAAAAATTTGATCAGGAGAATAAACAAAGAAAACTTCCTCGTTTCACTGTGGTAAGTCTAAAACAAGACTAATTTTAATCAAGATTTCGTGTTGCAAATGGAATGTCACATCATTTTTTAATAGTTTAAGGAAACCAAGTTATAAAGGAAACCAACTTGAATCCAGTTGATTTTTGTTCTTGATTTCAACTATGTCATTTCCTGTTCTACAATCACTTGAATTCTATTCAATTAGAAAAAAAATGAACCATCCGAATTTGGACACAACAAATCTAACTGTCGAAGATGCTAAATAATACCCATATTACTTCCTGCATACTGCTGACTCAGCCAATCCTGGATGCATAGCTGGCACACAAGCATACTGATTATTCCTGACGGGTGGGGGAGGCTAAAAAAACAAGAAAAGAGGCAAATTGTTGGTAAACTTAATAATTTATGGTAAATATTATAATTAAGTTGCTCTGCTGGTTACCTTTTACTACTGCACCTATAAGCTTGGTTATTTGTGAAAAACCATGTTTAATTTCAGACAAAAAAAAAAAAAAATTATCATCAATCAAGAGGAAAATGTTCACCTAGTCTGTGGCTAAACAGCTGCTGAAAAATGTCTAATTTGCCCCCCCCCCCTCTCTCTCCTTGCAGACCTTACTTTTCATTCGCACATGTTCATACTCCGTGATCATGTGTTTTTATAAACGAATAGTGCAATATAGTCTATTAGAACTAAATAGACATATCTCGCAAGAGCACTAAACCAGTGAATTCTGTATTAATCATCTTTTTTCTACTCTTGAATTTTAGTGGGTCTTTTCACGTGGAAGCAAAATTTCCGGTTAATTTCTAACCCTTTGTGGAGTAGTCTTCTCTACCCTTTGGTTCAAATGACTAGTCACAGCTTTGTTGGCGGGATGTTTCTCAGAGATCGAGTACCATCTCCTGGTCTTCACAGTTCACACTCCTCGAATGTCAAGAGTCTAGATTAAAACCTGGTCAATCCAATATCCTCAGTCTTCCAAGCAGCACTGAATATTTGCATGAAATATACGCATGTCTTTACGGACTGTAGGACACCTGCGAATTAGAATTGCGATTCGCAACAAAAGGAACACATATCGGAGGCAACAGTTTAGCGTTGGCTTATCAAAGAGCCATATAAGCTGTCAATAAATTATTGTTTCCTTCCCCCTCCTCACTTCTTCGCTTGGAAGGGGTGGTCATAGAGACTTGACAGGGGGCTTATTTAACTGGAAATTGAAAGTTCTAGTGCCTTTAATAAGGATTAAAAGTGATCAGAGGGTAATCAAGCACCCTCCCATGCCTCATTTGCTACCTGGTCCCTGTAGCCCCCCGAGACATTCAATAAAAATTTTGAGATAACCATTTTGTAAAAAATAGTCGAAAATCTCAATTTGAAAGGTCCTTCTATGTATTCATTGTTTACTCCATAAAGTATATCCCGTGTTTAATTATTATTCCAGGCTATTTAAAAATATGCCTCCATAGTTAACATGCTCCCCTAAGGTCCTGGGGAAATTTCCGCAAATAATACAAATTGCTGATTGTTTACAAATAGCTTTTTTGACGTGTTTTGTTTTCACAGTTTTCCCGAATATGGGGGGGGGGGCGAAATCTGCCCAAAAACATTTTTCCGATTGGCTCTAGGGGACCAAACAGTTTTTTGTAAGGGAGAATGGTGTTAGCGGACGTTGAAATGGGCCAAAAAACTTTTTGTCCCTGATTAGTTTGAAATTTACAACCGTGAGTTCTTGGGCTAAGGAAACCCTCACGCATAGAAAGAATTTAGGTAGGGTTACGGGCTACCAAAACTGGGGGTCAGAAAACGTTCTCTTTGGCTGGACTATCACTTATATCCGAAAGACCTTGGATGAAGGGGTCCACAATATATAAAAGGCTAACTATCTCTTTTTCTGAACAGACCGAAATTTAAACTTGTGAGTGCATGGGCCAATTTAACCATAACATACAAGAAAACTGCTTTCTGGGGAAACAACACCTTTCTTAAGCAGGGCCTCTAAAAGAGCTAAAAACTTTTAAAGATCGTTGTTTGTCTAAGGAGACCGCATATTTTGTTGGGAACAGTGGTGGATCCAGGGGAGGGGCGAGGGGGCGCGCGCCCTCCTAACATAGTCTAAAGTAGTGTAATTGACTTTATTAACGCAAGTTGGCGTTAATTAAACTTGCTCCTAACGCAAGTTTATCAGATCAACCTATTTTGCCCCCCCCTAAAAATCCTGGATCCGCCACTGGTTGGGAAGGGGGAAGGGTGTTAGGGTACTCAGAAATTGGCCGAAATATTTGTTTTCCTTCATCTTGTTGAAAATTAGAATCGTAAGTCCCTGGATCAATGGGAACCTGATGGAAAGAACACCTGGCTGGGCCAATAAGGTCCCAAAAAGGTCAAAAATCTCTTTTTCTGAACGCAAATTTTGAAAACTACAGATAAATACTTCAGAATTGGCTTTCACGTTACATGTAGACAAGGACAAGAAAACAATAAAGAAGACAAACATTTCAGAAAAATCAGGTTGCATCGATTTGTGACGTCAGAAAATAGGCATAGTGTTTTTCTTTGTCTTTCCTATAGTATTTCATTCGAATTATTATATGGTATATATGGTCAAATGGGATTTGTTCTCTAAACATGCTCTAAATTTGCTTTGTTGAAAATGACATCTAGAAAATTATCCGTAAGTTGAAAACTAACATCAGTTCAAGCAGCGGTAACTTGGGTTCATTAACGATGCCAATTTTAACTTCATCCTATCTCACAGTCCAAAACCTTAAGTGCTTAAAAAACGACAAAGTCAGTAAGCTACTTGAGGAAGAATTTAGTTTAAAAAGCAAAAAAAATCACGAGGATAAAATTTGAAAATAATTTTGGAGCTATCGATTTGTGACGGTAAAAAATGGTCCTTACATTTGCTTTTTCTCTGTTAGGCTTGAAACCTATAGGGAAGGTAGACAGGACTGGGTAACACCTCAATGAACATAAAGCATTTTGAAGTTGGCTATGTACACATGTGACACTTAAAACTGGGCCAACAAATTTTGTTTTCTTTGAACGGCCGAAAATAACATGGTATTAAGACAGGGAAAAGGGGGCCTCAAGAAAGACAGAGATTATTGAAAACGCTTTGTCCTATTGATTTGTGTCATCTGAAATCGGTCGAATTTTGCCTTATCTCCGATCGGCTTACAACTTCTTGGGCAGGCACACTAGACATACCGATTATAAGATGGTTTAAATTAAAAAAAAGTGTTGGGTTGTATCAATCTTTGACATCCCAAAATGGGCTAAAGGTTCTTTTCCCGAAAGATATGAAACTTTCAGGGT
>CM051271.1:29963565-30006065 GCA_027921565.1 Artemia sinica | reverse complement strand
CCTGGTAGTAGTATTTATATCTGAAAATTCCTGTTCTTGCATCTCTGACTTTTGAATAGACATTCTAAATGATGGATTTCCTGGCGTACCCATAAAATATTCAGAGCATAGCAAAGTAATTCAACGATTTTTTTACTGAAATAATGGCACATGCAATACTACGGGTTATTGATATCATAATAAAAAATTCGAATGCTTTGAATCCGCTCCAAAAATAATAAACCAATTTTTTTTTACTGAAATAATGGCATATGCTATACTACATGTTATTGATATCATAATAAAAAATTCGAATGCTTTGAATCCGCTCCAAAAATAATAAACCATGTTTTATCTTGACCCTTAATGTTCACTGATGCTTTGCTTTTCGTTGAATTGTCTAATTTCCTTGGCGATATTATATGCTAATGCCATCTTTATTTTACATGCAATTTCATTGTCTATTACAGCACTATTTTTACAAAGGTAACTGTTTCGATATGTAGACAGGATATGGTTTATAATATTGGTGGAGCGGTAGACTCTTCTTTTTTTATTTTTCTTCAGTTGAAGGCTAATGCCAGAAAGAGGGCGATAGGATCTATCAACAGGTACCAGAAAAACAAGCTAGAAGTTGCCCCTCGTCATCAACTATTAGTTTCAGTCTTAATTCGGTTGAATTCTAATACAGAAAGATAGCGATAGGATCTATCAACAGGTAATGTGTTACCAGAAACACAAGCCAGAAGTTGCCCTTCGTCATCAACTATTAGTTTCAGGTTTGCATTCTCTTTGAGCGCTATCATCTCTGAAAATATTAATCTCGCATATCCACCATCATAAGGGTTGAATTTTTTTGATACTCTAAAGGAACCTAATCTCTCATGGTCATGACAACGTAAACATACATTTCCAACAGTGCAACCACTAGTACTTGCTTCACAGTTCAAATATTTTTCCTTGTCAACATTCAATGCTACATCAACTTTATCATGGACACATGCTTTCTTGAAATAGTTCATCGTAACTTTAAAAAAAATAAAACGTAACTGTTTATCCTTCCAATGTAAGAACAATACCGTGCGAAAAAAAATTATGATAAACTAAGTATCGCCAATGACCAACCATATAATACTACGGGGGGCAGCCGCATAAAAAATAGAACTTAAAAAAAATAAATCGTGTTCACCAATGATTACTATGATGATGAATTTTTGTATGCCCTATTTCTTTTATATAAAACTTCTCTGTCATTTCTCAAAGAACGCGAAGAATTTTTGCTTGGGGATTTTACTTTTCTTGATCTTTTATTTTGCTCTTCATGATCCCTTTCTAGTATACTGCACCTCCTTTTCCAAAACTTTTGTTTTGCTTTCGAGTTTTTTTGGGGTAGTAAGGATATCCTTTCTTCCGATAGTTTCTTACTTGATCAATTTAAAACTGAGTTTCTCTCCATTCTAGTTGCTTTCATTTCATTCTCAATACTTTTGTCCTTCTCTCTTTCGGATTCTCCTCATGATTTCCACTGTCCTCAATTGACAGCATTAGACTACAACTCATAGAATTGGTGAAATAATGATAATGGCCTTTACAGATGCTATAATCGCAGTGAAAAGATGTTTGTATTTTAATATTTTCATTCATGAAATAATGCCGCCAAATTCTTTTACCAATATCAGTTCCTTCGAGTTCCATAGACAATAACCAAAATGCACATTCAAATAAAACACCACGAGATTATTTTTTCAAACCAATAAATTCTGTGTCATATAGTCCTTTCATCTTGAAGCTATCAATGTAGTATTTAAGCAGAGAAGTACTTCATCAAATTTTTATACCTTTGCTCAAGGTTAAAAAGACTTATTTAGCAATAGCGAAAGTAGTAGTTCATTGCGCAACTTGAAGTATTTCATCAAAGTTTTATTCCTTTGCTCAAGGTAAAAAGACTTGTTTCGCAATAGCAAAAGTAGTAGTAGTTCATTGACTCCACAGAATCCAAGTGCTTTAGGCTTGAAACATTGCGCAAATAACATTCAAGGCAAGAGAAATTGATTGTGCAATAGTCTGTTGACTCCAATAGTTGCACAGCTGGTTTCTTTTTCCGATGCCTAGGGAGAGGAGTCTTAAAACCATCTGAATTGATTGTGGGGAGGAGTCATAAAACCCGTATAATTCATTGCGGGGAGGAGCCATATAACTCTTGGTATCTATCTCGTGCAAATGAAGCATGGAAATTGTTACGTAACTTGTAAGATATTACATGTTTGTTAATATCATTATAAAAATTGAATGTTTTGAATTCGTTCCATAAAATTATTCATTATATTTTCTCTTGACATGACACTTATTCCGTTTCCGGGTCATACACAACTTTTAGCATGGTTTCAGTCACATGTTCAATATGTATTTTGTCATTGGTATTATTGACCTCATTAGAAATAAAGTTTTTCATGACATTTTTTAAAACTTCAAAATTTTTTTTTCTTTGTGATGTTTTTTAACTTCAAGATGTTTTTTTTAACTCCGAAACGTTTTGTTTTAACTTTGAGAAGTTTTTAACATCAAAATTTTCTTTTTCTGGTGTTTTTTTAGTTTTGAGATGTTTTTTTAACCTCAAGACGTCTTTGTTTTAAGTTTGAGACTTTTTTTTCTTCGAGACGTTTTTGTTTTAACTTTGAAAAGAGTTTTTTACTCTGGGACGTTCTTTTTCTTATAGACGTTTTTTTTAACTTCAAGATGTTTTATTTACTTTCAGACATTTTTAATTCCTTCGTGAAATTTTGTTCCAACTTTGAGACGTTAATTACTTCGAGTCGTTTTTGTTTTAACTTCGAGACTGTTTTTTTGCTTCGTGACAATTTCGTTTCAACTTTGGGATGTTATTTAAGCAGAGAAGTACTTCATCAAACTTTTATACCTTTGCTCAAGTTAAAAAGACTTGTTTCGCAAAAGCAAAAGTAGTAGTTCATTGCACAACTAGAAGTGCTTCATCAACATTTTTTGTTAAAATCAGAGAGAGGATATGAAGGAATGATAATTCGTTAAAATAATGCTCTATATGTGTCGTTAAAGTAATGTCCTATGTGTTTCGTGAAAGTAATACTCTATGAGGGTCGTGAAACATATTAACACCATGCTACTAATATTTCTGAAATCATCAGGAAATGCTTAGCAAACGTCTTAGATTATTAGAATCATGATAACGGCCTTTAAAGATGCTACAATCGCAGTAAAAAAGAAATTTTTATTCCAATATTTTCATTCATCATGGCTTAGTTTGAAACTTGCAGAGCGATTGATTCTGGTAACTGACTTTCTGAAACATGTTGTTGAAATGACGGTGGGTTCTCCTGAAATATAGATAAAACCCTGAAAATTCCAATTGAAATGTCTCTGACTTTTCGAAAAAAATTCAGTTGGCATCTTTCCAGCTTTGGAAGAAAAAATATCCTGTTCATCTATCTCAGACTCCTTGTGAAGGGGAGGGGGTATACCTAGAGTAGGATTTTACTTATGAACTAGATCTATTCTGAAGAATAAAGACGGGCTAAGCTTAAAGATATTTATTGCTTAAACATACTTAAAAAGATTTTTTTGAAAAAACATATATTTACATAAGAATAGTACTTAAAGTTCACTGTTAATTATCCGCAAACGAAGATTCTATGATATAGAATAGTTTTTACTGTGTCTTATGCGCTTATCGCGATCAGATATGTCCCTAGGTATCCATTGCGCGATGAACCTAACCTCGTCTTCGGTACCGTGATAAGTTCCTTCAAATTTAGGACATTTAAATGCTTATAAATTGAAAACTGGAATTCTAGGGTCACAGTTCTGAATTAAACATTTATCTGTAGGTACGTCATGCTCAAACATGCTATAGTTCACTTTCCAATGATAATAGTCAATTTCTTCATGTTCCATAGACAATAAAAAAATGCACATTCAAATATAACACCACAAGATGACTTTTTCAAACCAATAAATTCTGTGTCATATAGTCTTTTCATCTTGGAAGCTATTAATATAGTATTTAAGCAGAGAAGCCCTTCATCAAACTTTTATACCTTTTGCTCAAGGTTAAAAAGACTTATTTCGCTATAGCGAAAGTAGTAGTTCATTGTGTAACTAGAAGTACTTCATCAAACTTTTTCCATTGCTCAAGGTAAAAAGACTTGGTTCGCAATAGCAAAAGTAGTAGTAGTTCATTGAGTCCCACAGAATACAAGGGCTTTTGGTTTGAATGATTGCTCAACTAACATTCAAGGCAAGAGAAATTGATAGTGTAATAGTTGGTTGACTCCAATAGTTGCACAGCTGGTTTCTTTTTCTTATGGCTAGGGGGAGGAGTCGTAAAACCATATGAATTCGTTGTGGGGAGGAGTCATAAAATTCTCGCTATCTATTGCATGCAAATAAAGCGTGGAAATTGTTACGTAACATAGCTTGTAAAATATTACATGTTTGTTAATATCATCATAAAGATTGAATGTTTTGAATTTGTTCCATAAAATGATTCATCATGTTTTCTCTTGACATGACACTTATTCCGTTTCCGGGTCATGCACACTTTTAACATGGTTTCAGTCACATGTTCAGCATATATCTTGTCACTGGTATTATTGAGCTCATTAGAAATAAAGTTCTTCATGACATTTTTCAAACTTCAAATTGTTTTTTTCTTTGTGACATTTTTTCTAACTTCGAGATGTTTTTTCAATTCCCGAGACATTTTGCTTTAACTTCGAGAAGTTCTTTTAACTTCAAAATATTTTTTTCTTTTTAACGTTTTTTAACTTCGAGATGTTTTTTTCAACTCTCAGACGTTTTTGTTTTAACTTCGAGACGTTTCTTTCTTTGAGATATTTTTTTTACTTCGAGACGTTTTTATTTTAATTTTGAGGTGTTTTTTACTTCGAGACGTTTTTTTCTTCGAGACGTTTTTTAACTTCGAAATGCTTTTTTACTTCCAGACGTTTTTATTTTTTCGTGAATTTTCATTTTAACTTCGTTATTTTAACTTCGAGGAGGTAAAAAGTTGGAGAAGGGGGTTTTTGTAGTAGCTCCAATAGTATGCCCCAGGGAGGGGTTGGTTAAAAGTTGGGAGGGGGAGTTGCATTGGGGTCCTTGGAGATTGAGTCATTGGTGCCTAAGGGCCGTCGTGTCATCGCTTAAAATGTATACGACTTTTTATAGTAGCTCCAATAGTATATCCACTATGGGCATCGTAAAAGAAGTTCCATGTTAAATAAATATAAAAAAATTAAAATAAAAATTAAAAAAATTAAACTTAAAAAAGTACAAAATGGGAGGGAGGGTTATTGGGGCCTTTGGAGGTTGAGTCATTGATGACTAAGGGCTGTCCTATCATTGCCTAAAATTTATATCACTTTTTGTAGTAGCTCCAATAGTATGCCCACTATGGGCACCGCCAAATCCATAACCCTCTCACTACTGGAATTTTTTTCATTGAACTTTGTGTGTAAAACAGAGCTTGAAAATTATTTTGTATTTTCTAAAAATTATTTGTAGTAACTCCAATAGTATAGCCTACCCCCTATGGGCATCGTCAAATCCATTACCCCCTCACTACTTGATTTCTAGGGATTGTCCGCATTGCTTAGATCATTGTGCAATCTGTTTCATAATAACATCAAGAAAGGTAAAACCGCATTGTCCGGGTTTTTTTTTCAGAGGTCATTGCTCCTCAAAATTGCATTAGGGCTATATCATTGCGCAACTAAGTTCATTCTACCTCAAGAGTGCCCTAGGGGATGGCCTCAGTAAAGTTCATTCAACGTGATACGCTTCAGTGGTTCCTAGGGCCTCAATCAAATCCATACGACGCATTCTACTGGGGTGGCCGTACAAACTTCAGAGGGCTCATTTTTATTTTTCAAAATAAAAAAAAGAACTCTTTTTATTATAGATGACCTTAGCCTGTATTTAAAAATCCTTCTGCCCATCCAGCCAGGTTTATAGTAAAATATTATTAAAGGGAATATTGCTCGAACTGATGGTTTATCGAACATTTTGACTGAATATCCAAATTCTAACCAACATTTTAATTCCAATTAAAGCTCTTGCTTATTTAAGCCGAAAAACTGAGGAGACTTTACAAATATTCCTACAAATATAACCATTAATAAAACTATGTCAGTTAAAAAGTGAACAAAAATTCAAAAAAACGTTTATCTCAAAGAAAAAAAGAGTTTAAGTAAAGTAATATGATAATTCAAACTTGAAACAAACATAAAGTACAATGAATAAATTAATGAGACCCAAAACGAACAAAAATTTTAATGAATAATAATATCAAACGTAAAGATAACAGATACTATTATGGATATGCAAACTAAATATGAAACCCAAAATATGAAACCTATATGAACCTGAGACGGTACTTGTATGATATATCCCCGACCTAAAAATACGTTTCTCTGACGCTCAATCCTAATGAAATATACCTAACTATGATAAAAATATAAGTCTTCAGAAAAAAACCTGGGCTATATATTTACACTTTAGGAGGGTGTGGGAAAAAAGTATAGCGGGTCTGCATGCCAATATTTTAGGTACAATTATTCTGCATATCATGAAGTAAGAACTGTTTTCTAACTTCATATAGTCCAAATCCTTTATCCCCCCCCCCTAATGTGCAAATATAGATCAAATTATATATTTTCCATCTATTCTGTCACTTTCCTTTGTCTTGTTTCACGCTAAGCTGAAAGAAACTAACGAAAAAAAAAAAACCGGTTCTGCAATTCGTCAATGAATGAACAACTTGAGTGGTCGGGGTATATCATACAAGTACCCTTAAAACTGAAAGGTACTACATGAACAATAAAGTCAAATTTAAAACGAACAGAAATTACAACAACGAAGAAAAGGACTACCGCGCCCGTAAACCCTCTAAAGATTGGAGTGACGCGTGTGCTTTACTGAGAACGAGTTTCAAGCGGTTTGTCTTTATCATTATGACATTGAAGAAACAGAAATTCCTGAGACTTTCATGATTTGTTATCATAATATTTTGAACTATCGACCTAGTTTAGTTAGTCTAAAACTATTCATACGGTGTTTGTTTCAAATTGAAAGAAAACCAGTAATTAATAAGCCTGGGTACTGTTTCTGTTTTCTGTTTCAGTTCTGTTTTTAAAGTACCTGTTTCTGTTCTGTTCTTACAAAAGAACAAAAACAGAACAGAAAGAGATGACCTGTTTTTTTATTTACCTGTTCTGTTCTGTTTCTGTTTTTATAATAACTATTTTGTCCTGTTTCTGTTTTTTTCTAACTGTTTTGCTTCTGTTCTTGATTTTACTTTATTGATTCGAGAATGAGATATTAAGAAATTTCGAACTTACAAAAATAGTGTTTTAAATCAAATTTGAAATTTTGAAGAAGCGTGATTACGCCCCATACAGTTTTTGGAATTGAAGCGTTAATATAAAGTAGACGTAGGTAAAATGATGGCATTCAGTGTGTTTAAATATCAAATGTGCTGCTAGATTGTTTAATCTAGGCAAAATTAGAGCTTAGGAGTCAGATGAGAGTAGGTAGGTGTGTAAATGGGAGAACAGTAAAAGTGCAGTTTTGTTCCACTAAAACAACTTATTTTTTAGTGTATATTATTCAGTCAATTGAGCAACCAAGTTGCATAGATAATGTCTAGGTGAAGCAGGATTCAAACAAATCACTTAATACTGCATATTCTGGTTCTATTGGTAGGGCTCTGTATCCTACATTACGTGGGGAATAATCTGCATCTTTAACCGGGAAAACTTTAGTTCAACGGTTTTTATGGAATTTATGCTGCTAGATAACAGTGACTCGCTATGATTACCATGCTAGCCTATACATGATAAATACCGATTATTAATCGCAAATTTTGTTTAAATGTTTAGTCAGAGAGGAATGTAAACGTAGGCTATTGAAGTCTTGTCCAGTAGGAATATATGTTTTTGCTGGCACTTTTTATTGCATCAACATAACAACATATACGTTTTTCAAGATGCCAAATATACTTTTTCTACCATTTCTAAATATAATGAATGGAAACCCTTTCAGGGAAAAGCCTAGAGTTGGAACAGTGGCCTAACTAGCTGATTCTGGCCTAGCTGGTGAAAGTCTTATAAAATGCTGATACACATTTCTCATTCTGTAGAATAACACATCTACCGGTGAACACGGTAATTTTTGCCATACAGCACAATAAAATAAAAAAAAATGCCCCCAAGTAGTATATTATTTCTTGTATCTGTCTCTTAAATACCTATTATATATAAGTAAATTCCGTAAAAGTTAATATGATATGGTATGATTTATTGACACTAAACGCCCTACTGGGCCATGGTTAATGCACAATACACTTCAAAAATAATAAATGAAAATAACCTTATAATACTGTATATTATAATACTCTGCTGCAAATTGTCTAAGTTTTTAGGAAACCGTAGTTAGGAGTGTGGTGAGGTGTATTTTATGGTATTTGGGTGGTATAGTCTAAGATGCCTTTATTTCTCCCTTTATAGGGGAGGTCAACTCTGGCCCTAAGTTAATTAAACTTTGGTAGCGTGCCTTTTCTGTGACCGAACTAAAGAGGCGTACCAACTGGTTATGTTCGAGGGGCTAAAGGTAGATCGTAGAGAGGTTGTCTAAAATACAATACTTTTATTCAATTAACATATAATAATTCCAGATATAGATATTCTACTAGGACTGGCTGTCCCAAGTAGACCACAAGTCTCAGAAAACTACAATAACATATAATAGAATACTTAGACACTTACAATGATCCGACAAGATTCCAAGGTATTTCCAAAAACAACGGACCAGAGTTCAGTCCGGCATAAAGTTAGTATCAGTCTAAATCTGCCCCTTCCCATAAAATGTATCTTTTATACATTTTTATCAACCACACCTTCCTTTAACCAACCGACGCAATAGCTAGGAAGTGGTGATCTCTCAAATTCCCGTTAAGTAGAAACTTGGCAGTATATATTCCTTATCTTAATACAAAGTGGTATTTCTAAACTTTGTATTTGCGTCTTAATATATTTTTACTAAATTCATAATTAACTAAATTAGAAAGCTTTACCACAATACTCCCCATTTAAAGAAGAATTGTCCCATTTCTCAATATTTTACTTTTAAAACAACTTAACTTTGTTTACAGCTATTATGCTGCCATCTTTGGGTCATTAGTGCATATACCCTCAATAGGTTTCCTTAGGGTCATGTTTCTGGTCCAATATAGGCCATGTTCTCTTTTTTTTGTCGAAGGATTTGAATTTGAAACTCATCCTTGTTTCTCTTTTTCTCTGTCTCTAGGACTGAAAAATACTCTTTTTACCCTTCTTCATATGCATCTTCTGTTTTAACTTGACCCCAAGCGGCTTAAGCAGTATATTATTAGTTCTGCTTAATTTAGATTCCAAGTTATATTAGAAACGTTTATGCATTATTTGAGTTTGAATTTAATTCCCATTAATAATTTAATTTATTTGTGCGATGTGGTTGATATACCGTTTATTTTTCAGGTTTAGAAATGCCTTGGATAAATTACACATAACATTTTTGGTTTTTTCAATTTTTCACATATTTTTTTCCAGTACAAAGCATTTTCACATATTTCGATAATATAAGCCGTTTGGACTATGTAGCACATTCTCTAGGCCTAAATTAATTTCTGATTTTATCTCACTTTCTGATGAACTTGTAGTAAAGTCTGTAATACTGCTATAGTTTCCAAAATATCAGTTGATCAGGTATGGATTGGTTTCTGATGGTATGAGATGATAGTATCAGGATACATTTGAAGTGGCTTCAAAATTTGTTACTTTCCAAAAATGTGTCAAATAATGATTGAAAAAAATGGATCCGAAAGAATGTTACGAAAAATTTGATTTCCAAAAAAACAGCAAAGGCTGCATCTAAAATAAATATTCACATTAGAATACATATAAAGCATAAAGTTTTACATATATAGTAGAAAGAAACAGTCAATTTTGTAAAGTTTAATTACTTTTCATTACTTTTCTCTCTTTTAATTACTCCAAAAATAATATCTCGCTTAAATCGAAACGTTATGTTTCTTGCTGGAATATTCTTTTCGAACTTAATACACAACGGATTGTTTCACAATAAAAATATTTATACGTAAATTCGAAGTCAAACATTTACATATAACATTAAATCACTAGTTAAAACGTAAAGTAAATTAAAACATAGTATATTTTTATATACAAGCATTGTGTAATAACTTATACAAGTATTTTTTTTAATTCGCAAAACTAGATAGGATATTTAAATACTGGTTAAAACTTAAAGCATTTAAAAAAATAAAACACGGTATAGACTAGCATTGGAATTAATTCCAATTAGTGTTTTATGAATTGCTTATGAAGTATTAATGTAGAATACTTCTTGAATGATATAAAAATAAAAAACACAAATACTCAACATATTAATTCACTATATTTACATGGATAGTTTAGGTTATATACATATAAATATATATATATATATATAATATATATATATAATATATATATATATATATATATATATATATATATATATATATATATATACATATATATATATATATATATATATATATATATATATATATATATATATATATATATATAATATATATATATATATATATATATAATATATATATATATATATATATATATATATATATATATATATATATATATATATAATATATATATATATATATATATATATATATATATATATATATATATATATATATATTAACCGAAGTTATGCTGATACATAACTTAATTGTTAAAAACAAATAATAATTATGTACCCTAACTGCAATTAAAATATTTACAAAACAAAATCAACTCCAACAAATAGATTAATACACTATAACTGATAACTGTGATTAGCCTCTATATAAGGGCTTGGAAATAGTTCATATAACATGAATTTGCTATTTACATTTCTATAATTTTTTTTTGTTTTTTTACGATCACAATTCCATATTTATAAAAGTTTTCAAAATACATTTATCGTTGTATATATTTTTCCAATTACATTAATACAAATTTACATATCTTTTCCGTATACGACTATATACATTTTCTTATCTTTGTTTTACCCCTTTGGTTCTATTTCTAACCCACTTGTTTCATTAACTGTCATTAGCTTGCTATATGCCTGTTTGTTTATTCAGACTTTTGAGCTTTCTAATTCTTTTCGAATTTTTGATACTTGAAACAGTTTTTATAACGTTTTTGCCTGTAGTCTCTCTTTTTTCAGCTTTAATGTCCTTTTGGGTTAAGGCTTTATTTACAGCTTGGAACTGATAAGTTAAAAATTTTAGCTGTTCACCTTATACCTCTTATGCCATTTTCAAATGACTCTTGCCTGTGCTCTGAAGGTTTGCTTACCAGGGCTGCCTTCTGGTAGCTCCTTCTAACGTTTCCAGGTCCTCTTGTCATCAGCTACAGCTAAAAGGACCTCTATGAGCCTGCACACACAATAATGAATTATTTATAGTATTGCCACACTTTTTGATTTGTGGCCACAATTTTTTCTTGGGCTATTCTTTTATCAGAAAAGTGGCCCTTCTGCAGAAAAATATACCTGGCCTTCATGGCACACAGTAATTTATTTTTAGACACACAAGTGACAATGACTATTTTTACTTTAACTTCCCAACTTTTAGTGGTCTTGTCTTAGGTTTCGACTTCAACTTAAGTCCTTACGGATATTATGTGCCTTCTTTTAATTTTTCATGCCATGTTAGTCGTTTTTCTAAAAACGACTCCCACATAAGAGTGCATAATTTTCTCCTGTCTACTTGGAGCATTTCTCCAATATTTCTGTTTATCTCGGCCCGAGTTAGCCACTGTAACGGTGGCTCCGTAGTATTGATGCTACTTATTTTGTACCTATTTAGTACAATTTTCTTACTAGTTTCGTTCGGCAAGTTCAATAAGTGCGTATAACAGAGTTTAACTGACTCCATTCAGTTTCTTCTCCTTTAATTTTGTCTGGCTATATTTTCAACTTGAACCCTTCTCTTTTTTTTATTCTTTATTTCAATGAAGCCTAAGGGTTTTTTTAAGTCTTTTTCCGCTTTTTCAGTAAAATAGGTCTTTCCTAAGCTATATTTATATGTTTCACGTATTTTTCAAAACCCTTAACAAGTTTTTATGCTGCCAAATTCATTATCTCCATATTTTTAAGAGGTGGAGGGGGGTGTCTAATTTTTGCAACCGGTATTTTTTGAAATTATTTAAATTTTTTCTTCCGAAAGTTTTTGTGTTAGAAAAGTACTGTAGTTTTTCAGCTAATTTTTTTTAGAACACTTTTAATTAAATTTTGCCCCGCATTTGCCAGTTCTCATTTCTTCCTTGAAATGCAATTTTTACGATATACTGGTTGCCAATTTTATCCCAGCTTTAATTACTATTTTATTTGCAAAAGAAAGAGAGACAATAATTCCGTTGCAAGGCTAAATAACTTTGAATTCGGTGCTCATTATCTGTGGTTTATTGATAAGCTTGAATCTGGGAGAATTACAAGAATTAATTTCTGTTCATTACTGCGAGTTTTTTGTTGTGTAATGTTGTATTTTATTTTCAAAGAAAAAGTGGATACGTTTAGTTTGGGTTAGGGTTCAACGGATTGGGATTTGGGTGTTTGGGTTGGCAAAGGTGAAAACCAATTGTTTAAACTAGGATTCTCCTGTGTCAGTTCGTTTTCTCAGATCTAATACATCGCTAGAGTTAAAATTATTACCTTGAACTATTATTATGGTTTGCTTGTGACGATGGGGTTAATTTTTGGCTTATTTTTAATGGATTTTGTCCTTGGCTTTTAGTTCCTGGTAAGTTTTTAGGTTATAATTTATTTTTATATTGCTTTTCGTTTCTTTTACCTCGCAATTTTTTTTGCTTTCTAAGCTTATTCTAGGTTTCGCTTAAATCTTTATAGCGCTTAATTATTGTCTTTAATCTTTTTTACCAAAAACTATTATATTAAACTATAACTAATTATAACAAGATTACAGCTAGTTTGTACACATAGCCGGCACTTAATGTAAACCCTGGCTGTATTTTCCTATTATTATTTTTTAAAATTCTTATAAAACAATTTTTTTTCCAATTCGACTGAAAGTGTAACCTCAGAGATTCAAAGGTTAGTAGATGCTTCGTATTTACTTAACAACGAGAGACCAGCAGTGATTGAGCCCAACTCCAAATTTGCTAGCTTCCAATGACCCTATTTCAGTAGACTAACCTCCTTTCGTTTTTTTTAATTACCCCTCCAAAAAATATATTTTCTTTCAATATACATGTCAAACGAATTGCCTTTTAATGCTGATTCTAAATATGTATAATTCAATTAGTTTCTCTACACCCATTTAAAAGTTACGTGGCCTTACTTATTTTCCTTCTATGGAACTTAATTCTTTTTTTTTTGACAAATCTTGTCAGTAAACCATTCGCGAAGTTTTATCTTGTCTCGAAAACAAAATTTTTGCAGGAAGCTATGATGTCACTTCAGATTGGAGCTTATTTCTTTTCTGGGAACTTACGAGTATTTAGGCGAAAAATTTTTTGAATTTCTTTTTTACGTGACGGTAATAATTTTTTTACTGGCGATATATATTGAAAGGAAAACTTTGATGTTATTTACATACCGATTAAAAAAAATGAAAATATAGATATTTCTTTAGAGGCTTTTTACTCGTTTTATTTTTATTTATTATTTTTTTCCGTTATAATTGTTTTATTCAAATATTAATCTGCTGGGGGCTACGCTTGTTCTGCCTTTCTCCGTTTCCTGGTCCGAATTTTGGACTCCAAATTTTTGCTTTTCTTCTTTATATTATTTGCAAGTTTCTATAGTGCGGTTTACAAGGCTCTGAACTCGAGCGTGGTTTTGTTGCCTCGTCAAATATATTTAATCTTTATTTCTCCTGATGTTTGGGCTTTTTCATAAGTGATTTAGCTACTTGTGCTGCTGACAAGGGAACTTGTTGCTGTCCCTCTGGTTTCTTTACTTTTCTCCATAATTTCTCTCTTAAAGAGGGTTTTCTTAACGATGGCCCAGGTTTAGTGATATCGGTTTCTGTAGAAGAATTATCAGTGTCACATTCTGATAGCTCGCGTCTGGTAGATGGTGTTTGTTTCAAAAGCCATTTTTGCGTTAAGACTGTAGGTGAGTCTAATGTATAAAAATCAGATAATTCATTGGTTCCTTCCAATTTTTCTTCTTCGGTGGATTTTACCTTTGGTTTATCACGTTTTAAACCCTTATGTTGTGTTTGATGTTCTTCATCGCTAGTATCCGATGAGCATCGAATATTTCCCCTTTTCTCTTGTTTGTTGTGGAGAGTTTGTAGCCAAGACTGGGCTAAATACTCCTTCCACTCCTCCCAACCTTTGTGGTCATTAAAAAGGTCATAAAATTCATATGGTCTTCTGATATATACTGGTGAAATTGTGTCTTCTATTTCTTCGTCTGAAAGAATAGGCTTTGTTTTCCACGTTTTGAAAAATATCCCTTTTTCATTCTATTATGGTGTACTACTTCTTCCTTTTCCTTATACTGATGCTTTAGAACAAATGTTAAGTTATTTAGTAGAATTTTTATGATCCTGTAGGGCCCATCCCATTTCGGTTTTAACTTTTTTTGTCCCTTCCAGGTTAGTTTTGTACACATAAACCAAGTCTCCTAAACAGTAATTTGTTTTATTTTTGATTTTTCGGTCAATTTTTTCTTTTTGTTCTGTTTTGCATGTTCCAGATTGTCTTTAACTTGTTTCATAGCTTTTTTCATTCGCATCACCATTTCTTGCTTATATTGGTCTAGGTTGTAATATATTTTATCATTTTGTATTTCATCTGAACAAAATCTGGGATCTCTTAGATTTTGCAAAAAAATGGCGTTTCTTTTAAGGAACGTGAAAAAGCCGTATTTATTGCAAAGACTACAAATGGTAAATGTTCATTCCAATTTTCATTTTCCTCTCTTGCATTTCTGTTTTCATTTTCCTCTCTTGCACTTCCCAATTTTCTGTTTTCCCAGCATGTAAGCTAATTCCCTATGTTTACGTTCAACCTTTCCATTAGCTGCGGCCATATAAGACGATGTGAACCATCGTCTCACACCCAGATATTCTGTAATTTCGTCTAATAATTTGGCTCTAAAGCTTGGCCCATTGTCGCTAAGTAAAACTCTAGGAAAAATTCCGTGTTCCAAGAATAGGCGATTGACCAAGACTTTCGCAATGGTTTTTGTCTTTTCGTCTTTAATTGGAAAAGCGTATAAATATGAGTTAAAATGGTCGACTATGGTTAGTAGGCACCTGTTTCCTTTCCTGGAAACTGGTAAACTTCCTCCTGCTTACCAAATGTCTATTGACATTAATTCTCCTACCCCTGAAGGGGTGGGGTAGAGACCTAATTCAGCCCTAGGGGTCCTTGGTGGCGACTTTTTTTTGCACACTCTTGGCAGCTTTGTATGAAAGCTTTTACTTTTGAGTACATTTTTGGAAAATAAAAATTTCCTTTCAGCCTCCCCATAGTTTTTGCTTCTCCCATGTGACAGCCAATCGTTGCATGTGCCATCTGTAAAATTTCTCCTTCCAGAGATTTTGGAATTACTGGAATAATTTTTAAGTCATTTTTTCTATATTCTTGTGACGGTCTACGATATCTTACTAAAAGATTTTTACTTTCGTCCAGATCAAAATTATCTAAGTCCTTTAAAAAATGTTTAAAGTGCTCTGGCAGTTCCGTTCCTTTTGATAAAAAGGATTTCATCGCTAGACAAAAATCATCTTTATCTTGATGATTCGAAATATTTTCATTAGACAGTATTTCTAGCCCTTCCAGTTCGTTCTGGATGGTTGTTATCAAATTTCCTTCCGTATCTGGATTTCGTGACAAATAGTCTGGTAAAATGTTTGTACGGCCCTTTATATATATTGGGGTATATGAATATGCTTGCAGACGTAGTATCCACCGTATCAGTCGGGCTGAAGTATTTTGCATCGTATGTATACAAATTAATGATTTTTGGTCTACGCGTAAAATGAATTTTTTTCCAAGTAAAAATTGTCGAAAATATTAGGTAAAAACTATAACTGCCAAACATTCCCTCTCAACTATCGAATATTTTCTTTCTGCCTCCGACAGTGACCTGCTGGCGTATTGAACTATTGATTTTACTCCTTCAGAATTTATGTTTAATAATATGGCTCCTATACCGTACCCCGAAGCATCTGTTTGCAAACAGAAGTCTTGTGACAAATCTGGTAGTTTAAGTATTGGTGCCAGTAATAATTGCCTTTTTATTTCATTTAGCGCTTGTTTTGCGTCCGCTGGACATTCGAATTTACCTGATTTTTTCAAAAGGTTTGTCAAAGGTTGCGCTATTATTGCATAATTTTTAATACATCGTCTGAAATAGCTTAACAAACCACAAACTGATCTGCAGCTTTTTTGATCGTTAGGAGGCTGTAAATTTTCTATGACTGTAAATTTTTCTGGATTTGGTGAAATAGTACCTTGCTTTATCAGGTGTCCAAGACAAACTAATTTTGGTACTACTATTTTTAACTTTTCTGGTTTTAATTTTAAGCCTGCTTTTTCAAACTTTTCCAGTATTTTTCTAAGTCCGACCAACTTCCAAGTTTTCATTAAACAAAATTACATCATCTAAATAAGCCAAGATATCTTTTTTTCTTCCTGTTTCGTTATCTTTTAACACCAAATTCATTAGTCGACTAAAACAATTTGGACTAAATGACAAGCCGAAAGGCATACGTTCAAATGTGAACGTTCTTCCATCGTCTAAGATTACTGTAGCTTTATGCTTTGTTTCCGCTTCTAAAGCGATTTGCCAATATCCTGCTATTAAGTCAAAACTAGTGTAATATTTTGTACCTCCTAGCGAATCTAAAATCGTATCAATTCTTGGTAACTTCATCACGTCTTTAACCGTGACGGCATTTAGTGCTCTAAAATCTATACATAATCTCCAGGTGTTATCTTTTTTCCTGACTATTACTAGTGGAAAACACCAATTGCTAACACTTTTTTTAATTATACCCTGATCTTCCATTTCCCTTATTTGGCTTTCTAGCCATGGTTTTAAATGACAAGGTGTTTTATACGGTGATTTTTTGATTGGAGAGCCCTCTGTTGATATTTTGTGCGTGATTAAGTGAGTTAATCCGTAATCCGCTTCGTGTCTTGCAAAAGTCCATTTGAAATCCCAAAGAATATTTTCCACCCGAGTTTTTACGTTTTCCGGTAAATGTTTTACATTAAATTTTTGCAAAAAATCCGTTTTGGACATTCCATACTTTTCTTGTGGTTGCGGTTTTAATAAGGATGATTGTTCGTGGCTAGTGAAATTTACGCTTAATTCTGGACTGTTTAGAGATTTGATTTCTGAATTTTAAATCTTTTCCACTGATCCAAGTTCTATCTGATTCAGTCTTACTTGATTATTACTAAGATTTGATAGTTTTAAGTATGTTATACCATTTTCAATTTTTATAACTTGATTTTCGACGAAAATCATGGGGTATTCTTTTGTGGTGTATCCTTCTATCGTGGTATCCATTGTTTTAACCTTTGCTTCTTTTGCATTTAATATCGCTAGAACTTGAGCTGTCGTTCCCCTTTCTATTGTGATTTTTCCGCTTATTTTTAGATTATAATTCGAATCTTCACTTTTGTTATCTGTTGTTACGCAAATTTGCCTATTATTTTCATTTGCCTGGTTCATGGTTATTGTATCAGATATGGGTTCCCATACGATCCCATGTTTTCTGATGGCATCTACTCCTAGAATACAAGGAAATGGTAGCTGCTTGCGTATTATCACTGTTACAGTTATTTCTTTATCTCCTGTGCTAAATTTTAATGGACATTCTCCCAAAATTGTCAGCCTGTGCCCTCTCACTGATGTCAGGGTATTCTGGCATCTGCTTACACGATTTTTGACACTAGGAGGAAACCTCTTAAAAACTTCCTCTCGAATTAATGATTTAGATGCACCTGTATCTAGTAAACATGGTACATTTTGAAAACACTCAATTTTAAAACAACGCAGAATCGGTAGACTGTTATTATTTGCATTTGTATCACAACATTCTAAATTATATAGGGGTCTTTGTAAGGAAAAAGCTCTGTCGACCCTTACAGGCTGGTTTCTCCGTTTAAATGCCCACTGTTTGGCCAAAAGTTTCTGGGGTTATCCCAGTTTTCTTCAGCGTTGCTACTTTAACCCTGGGTATTGGTAACCGTTTGCCTCCTAGGCCTAAATTCAGGAATATTATTAGGTGTTTGCCAAGCTTTATTTGTTCCCTGCCTTCCTAAATTTCTGCCCCCCTGCGTTCTGAACAGGTGTCTTGTCTTGTACGTCTGGCCTTCTTTGCGTATTCTATGCCAGCAATCTGCTGCATTGTGGTTTGGTTTGCTACAATAATAGCAATAAAATTTTCTCCTAATTTGTTTGTTTGTTTCCTGGTTACTTCTAAATATTTTTGATCTGTTATTGTTGGTTCCCCAACTATCTGTCTTTGGTGGGGGAGGGTGCCCATATTTTCTATAGTTATTAGCTGCTAATCTCTCAAGGTCGTGGAATCTGTAAGCTATTTCCCTAGACGGCGACCCACGGCCTCCGTCGCGCCTCTTTGGTTCACGATTTGGCTCCTCAAAGGTCACCCTTTTCTGTCCCCTTTCATATTTTATACTTTCTTGGGGTCCTGTGTTATTTATTGACATCTGATCAAACTTTTTCATAGCTTCGTCAATTTTTACGTCTGTTTCGACTAGTATTATAGCCTGCTCTAAATTTTCAGGTTTCCGTGATAATATTAGTCTTAATAACTTTTTTGGTAACCCTTGGGTAAAAGTATGTAGTTGTACTTTCTGTACTGTCTCTGCATTTCCGCCTTTCCCTAATTGTAAGCACACAGATCTACAAATTTTGTATGCATATTCCCTGATACAAGTTGAGGTATTGAATGCGACTACCTCTGTTCTTAGCCTCTCGGAGATGCTTGTCTCTATGAATCTTGTTTTAAAAGATTCAATTAGAGTACTGATGTCCTTGGGCTCTTTTTCCTTAATTGCCTCAAAATGTTTAAGGGCGCTTCCCTTTAATCTGGCTGCAACGCATTGCTCTTTGACCTTATCCTCAAACGCTTCAGTTAGTTCGTCGAAAATTTTAATTTTTCGATAAACTCATCTACGTCTGAATTTCCCGCGTATTCTGGTTTAATTTTTGCAATTTCAAGTACTGTTGATAGGGAAGTCATTTTTTCCTCTGGTAAAGCCATTTTATTTCAATCTACTACTTTTATCTACCCTCTCGGCCCAGTTTTTTCGACTGCCATTAGTTGTTGTAAAGTGTATTTTATGGTATTCCGGTGGTATAGTCTTAGATGCCTTTATTTCTCCCTTTATAGGGGAGGTCAACTTTGGCCCTAAGGTAATTAAACTTTGGTAGCGTGCCTTAGGCTATGACCGAACTAAAGAGGCGTACCGACTGGGTATGTTCGAGGGGCTAAAGGTAGATCATAGAGAGGTTGTCTAAAATACAATACTTTTATTCAATTAACATATAATAATTCCAGATATAGATATTCTACTGGGACTGGCTGTCCCAAGTACACCACAAGTCTCAGAAAACTACAATAACATATAATAGAATACTTATACACTTAGAATGATCCGACAAGATTCCAAGGTATTTCTAAAAACAACGGACCAGAGGTCAGTCCGGCATAAAGTAAGTATCAGTCTAAATCTGCCCCTTCCCATAAAATGTATCTTTTATACATTTTTATCAACCACACCTTCCTTTAACCAACCGATGCAATAGCTAGGAAGTGGTGATTTCTCAATTTCCCGTTAAGCAGAAACTTGGCAGGATATATTCCTTATCTTAATACAAAGTGGTATTTCTAAACTTTGTATTTGCGTCTTAATATATTTTTACTAAATTCATAATTAACTAAATTAGAAAGCTTTACCACAGGAGCTGCTATTTTGCTTTTATTTGCCGACAGGTTTTCTTGGCGCATTGCGCAAACGAAACCGCTCAGGGGTAAATTGGCCTCTTTCCCTCTAATTACACCACTGAGGTGGAAGAGGTCAGATATTTGGCTGGAGGTGCAATTTTCAAAATGGTAGGCTACTGGAAGGGGCTTCTAATTTTGTGAAAAATCCTAAAATCAACCTTTGTTTTAAGACAAGCATGATGTCATTTTCTGATGACGACTTGGACGTTCCAATACATCTCTCTGGGTACCCTCTGGAAAAAAGGAAGCAAAGCAAGTATTAGGTGCAACTTCTGAAGAGCGTCTCTAAAGGCTAAGGGAGTCTCTGCCATGAAATTTATATATTATCTTAAAAGGAAGCACACAATTGATATGCACAAAGGTAAAGTATTCGTGGCTGGTGCAGAAAATAACAAACCCAAACCAACTAAAAAAATATATATAGTCAGGCTGCTTCAATTGAGAGAGCTCCAGATACTAAAGTAAGTGACACATAGGGCAATGGTTTAGTGAAATCTGGAATAAGAAGAGCAGAGATAGTACGTTTTTTTTCCAATCGATCAAAACAAGCTGGTCTGCGGAGGCTCTGCTGCAAAACCCTGTTTAAGGACAAATTGCCACTTTCTACGTTTGATAAGCCATATATGAAACAGCTTATTTAAAAAACAACAACAGGGGGCTTGAAAGCACCATTTGGGGGAACCGTCCATCGTCACATAAGTTTTGCTACGGAAAAAAAAGTTCAGAAGGCTGCTTTAAGATCTGCCAATCAGACTAGCTTGACTTTTCACTGCTGGTCTGCAAAAGGATCTGACTTTATAGGTGTCACTGCCTATTACCCCAGGAAGATGAAAAATAAGCAGAGGTTGCACCGCTATCTTTCACATTTCAAGAGGCATAAGCATTCTCATACAACTACTAACATCCTTTCAGCAATCCAAGTTGCAATCAGGAAGTTTTTAGTGACAGATAAGATGTTCTGCGTTGTGACTGATTCTGGGAACAATGTCAACGAAGCCTGTAGGATATGAGCCCTTTCCTGAACTTCAGATTTTTAGCATTGTCTTCATTCATCTGTTGCACGCGTTCTTGGATTTTTGTCCATTCGAAGCTTAGCCAATGACATCTCTGAAGAAGATTGCTTTGGATCTTTGGAAGATTGCTTTGGAATACTTTGATGAAGTCGAAGATGTCGATCCAACTGTTGAAAACGATTCAGACGGTCTTTCTGTTCCTTGCTCTGAAAACTCCGGAAATGAAGATACACTTGCTGAAGAATCTGAATAAACTGACGCAGTGTCTAAAGACGAGGGCGGTGAAAGTAATGGAGAAAAAGAGTGGGGATCTGGGAGTCTGTCAAAAATGAGGTTGCAAGACAGGCTATCCGATCCGAAGACACGTTACACTTGCTCAAACATTGATAGTCGAGGTTGTCACTACCCCTTTTCCTTTGGGAATGGACAATGAAAACGTGCCTAAATAATCAAAAGCATGCCCACTCGTATTCTTAAAACAAAAGTTTGATGTAGTAGCACTTTCTATCATGAAGCAAGTGTATGGGATGGAGAAAGTATTTTCTGCCGCAAAGCGAAAGAAATTTTCGAAATAAGTTATCAAAAAGTGCAATTGTTTTTATATTGCATCCCTTTGAAAACCTATTAAGAGAAGAGAATGCTTAAAGAAAGTATTGTGTAGCAAAGGGTCTAAGTTTCTTTGAAATTCAAAATTTGAGAAATTTTATTTTACATATTTACTTAAGAATGAATTCGGTGGAGGGCCAAGAACATTATTCTCTAGCGCAAAGTGCCGTAAAAATATACAAAGTACCCTTAAACCATGAATTTTCCTTTTGATTTGTCTCTCACACAAATTGGCTAGGAAATAACTAATCTTAAAAAGATGTTTTAAGTTGCGAGGCAACGAAAATTTTTGACTTGGTGGTAAGAAGTGTCATTTTCCCGTGCATTTTTCATCTTTCATACATTGTTTCAGATGGCTTCCAAACATCAGGATGGGGGAAGGGGAAAGCATGGTCTGGAGGGGGAGACTGTCCCCCGCCAAAGCAACTATGGGCTCTGCTTAAACGCTAATGACTTTGAGCTGACTGCGCAATTTAACGACGAAAATTATTTTATTTTCAAAACGTCTCAAATAATTAGTACGTATTACTGGGAAATTCGAGGAGATTCAGTATAAACATAAAAGCGCATTTTCGGAAAAAAGGAACGGGAAAATGGAAGAAAATAACCATAAAAAAGGATGGCGATGTTGTATGCATAGACAGTTTTTCGCCCCTTTATTAAAAAAACTGTTCTTTTTGGCAGAAAATGCTGCAATAGTACTGATATTAAACAAAAATTTGTTATTTACAAATTTTTTCTTCTTTAAGCTTTAGGTGTTCGAAAAACAGCTGTTTAAACAGCCGTTTTTTGAACAAAAACAGCTGTTTTCTGTTTTTACCAAAAAACAGAACAGACACAAAAACAGGTCTGCTGTTTTTTTGTTGACCTGTTCTTTTTTTCATTCAAGCCCTGTTTGTTTTTTCCTGTTTCTTCAGAAAAAACAGAACTGTGCCCATGCTTAGTAATTAATCCATTTATTGAATTCAAAATATTGCTTCAACAAACTTAATAGGTTGCTTCAAAAAATACCAATGTTCATTTTAAAACTTTTACAGAGGCATCAATTATCTGCTTATTTGTGTATTTTCTATTTATGAAGCATCAATTTTTTGTTTTTTTTCTAAGGTTTGAGAAGGGGAGGGGGATGGGGGGTATCTCCACTCTTGTTTGGGGTAGCTTTTCCTTCAACCTTGATTAACCTTGTGGTTTCATGGGGTATCTCCACTCTTGTTTGGGGTAGCTTTTCCTTCAACCTTGATTAACCTTGTGGTTTCATTTTCTGTTATAAAAACACAGTGCTCAAAGTATAAATTGTCAAACATTTCAGGGTAACGAACTGTAAGTAAGGAGCGAACCGGCTCAATAGTACCCGAAACTCTAAGAAACAGAATTTTGATGCCACTAAATATATCAAAAGAATTGAATTTTTATGCTGATTTCAAATATATAAGTTCCATCAGTTACGAGAGTCTTACCCATCAAAAGTTACAAGACTGAGAATATTTGCCTTATTTGCGAAAAAAGGGGGAAACATCCATAAAAGTCATTTAATCTTAATGAAAATCACACCATCAGATTCAGCGTATCAGAGAACCTTTTTGTATAGGCTTCAAGCTCCTATCTGGAAAATTGTGGAATTTTGATTTTTTTTTTTTTTGCCACAAGAAAGATCACGGATGTGTGTTCATTTCTTTATTCATTTTTTTGTTTCTTCCAAGGGGTGATTGTATCAACCCAGTGGTCCTAGAATATTGCGAGACGGCTCCTTCGAACAGAAATTGAAAATTCTAGTGCCCCCTATAAGTGACCAAAAATTGGAGGGCAAACAGGCCCCCTTCCAAGCTCATTTTCCCCCAAAGTCACCCGATCAAAATTTTGAGATATCAATTTTGTTCAGCACAGTTTAAAAAATCTAAAGCTATGTCTTTGAGGATGACTTAATCCCCCACAGCCCCCAGGAGAAAGGCTGTAAGGGGTTGTGAACTTTGTGAGCCCATTGTTTACGTATAGTATTAGTTATTGGGAAGTACACAGTCGTATTCAGGGTGGATTTTTTATAGTGAGGGGGGGGGGGTCGGAGGGAGAAAATTACACGGGAGGATATCTCCATGGACAAATTTTTCATTGGGGGAGGGAATTTTCTATGAAGGGAGTGCCGGATTTCCCAGCATTATTTAAAAAACGATCAGAAATTAAATAAAAAAACAAAACAATTTTTTTTCAGCTGAAAGTAAGGAGCAAAATTAAAACTAAAAGAAATTATTACGTATATGAGGGGGTTCAACCCCTCGTCAATACCTCTCTCTTTAATCTAAAGTTTTTTTTTAATACTTTCGAAAGAGCTATTTATTCAAATTAAACCCTCTGTGATTCAGGGCCCATTCTTAAAGAACTGGAACAAAATTCAAACTTTAGCGTAAAGAGCGAGGTATTGACGAGGGGGAGAGCCCCTCATATACGTGATAATTTCTGTTCGTTTTAAGTTTTAAAGTTGCTCCTTACTTGCAGTTGAAAAAAAAACTAGTTTTTTCTTATTTAAATTCCAGTAAAGCGAGAATGACACCCTGACCTAACAAGGTAAGCTAATAAGAGTCCTACTCTAGTTGTAGCATTTCTATTCGTTTTAAGTTTGACTGGATTATGATTTTAATATCTGTTCTTTTTAGCTTTCTTCTCTTCATCTACAGCAGTTTGTGTCATTTTCATGTTTGATGTGATTATTTATTTTTAATTTTTGTTAGTTTTGGGTTTCAGCGGGGGCGAATCTCCAGCATTTTTATTGGGGGAGAGGGTTCCATATCCGGATAGTCCAGAGGCACGGGATATATAATAATTTCGGCCCTTCCCAACCAGTGGTGGATCCAGGATTTTTTAGGGGAGGGGGGCGAAAAATGGGTTGATCCGATAAACTTGCGTCAGGAGCAAGTTTAATTAACGCAATCTTGAGTTAATTAAGTAAATTACACTAATTTAGTCTGCGTTAGGCGAGGTGCGCGGGCCCCCCTCACCCCCTGGATCCGCCACTGGTTCATGACCTGATTTTCTTTTATTCTTTACAAATATAAAATTGATGATAACTTTTGCTTTGATTTCAGGTGCTTCCTTGTAGTTTTCTTACTCTTACATTGCTGGCTATCTAATTACAACATAAAGGAGCCTATGCAAAAAAAGAATGATAGATGGCTAATATACACAGAGTTGCCTTACAGTGAATCTTCAGCTTACACTCACATTTTGGAGAGACTGTCAAAAAAAGGCCGGTTTAGCTACACTTCGCATCCATATAGGACGAAATGGAATAGGTAGATATGGAAAAGTAGCCATGTCCTGTCGTTTATAGAGTCTTTTTGACTATATTTCTAAAGGTTAAAATTTCAGTACAATAAGGCTTTCTAGACAAAAGTGTCATGTTAAAAAATAGCAGTACCTGCGTTTTTATTAACCTGTGTTAACTTTTTTCAGTGAGTCTCTAAAAAGAAGCGTAAAAAAAACGGAAAATACAACCTTAAGCTTAACTCCGTCTTAATTCCAACTCGAGTAAAATTCCATTTTACTTTTATTTTTTGGACATATATATATATATATATATATATATATATATATATATATATATATATATATATATATATATATAACTCGAGTAAAATTCCGTTTTACTTTTATTTCTTGGACATCTTTATGTTATGTATAGAATTCCACTTTATAAATATATATATATATATATATATATATATATATATATATATATATATAATATATTATATATATATATATATATATATATATATATATATATATATATATATAAATATATATATATATATATATTATATATATATATATATATAATATATATATATATATATATATATATATATATATATATATATATATATATATATATATATATGTATATATATATATATATATATATATATATATATGTATATATATATATATATATATATATCTATATATATATATATATATAATATATATATATATATATATATATATATATATATATATATATATATATCTATATATATATATATATATATATATATATATATATATATATATATATATATATATCTATATATATTATATATATATATATACTATATATATATATATATATATATATATATATATATATATATATATATATATATATTATATATATATATATATATATATATATATATATATATATATATAAGGAAACAACAATAGAACAAATCGGCTACATTTTATTTCAACTTAAATGTACAGTGTACATACTAGAACATATTTTGTGTAGATTAATGCTGGTACCTATTTCTCTTAGAATAACATCGAAGAAAGTACAAGCCCTCAATTGCTTGGGGAGTTTTTTCTTGGCTGGATTTGGCAGAACATGTAGTCTAACGCCCAGCACTTGTCGGTTTTTCTGGTGCAAGTACATAACAAAGTTTTTTTTTCGAGTCTTCACTTTGAACAGAAGTTGATTCCCAGCAGTTGAAATCATTTATTATATGTATTTCTGGTAATGGCTGTTTTATCTTTTCTCTAGTTAAATCATCTTCCCACCTGATCTTCATTTTCGATAAAACACTTGGACTCATCTGTATGGAATGCGTTAACAATAAGCAGTAGGGCCACGGAACATGTACCTAAGTATAAAAAAACTAAACGATTATTTTTGGGGATATTTGTTGAATTTTATTATGGGTTGTAGAGTTGTAAGGGGAAGAAGGGTGGGTAGGGGAGGAAGGGTAAGTTGGGGAGGCATTGGTGGACAGGCTGCATTGGAAGGGTAGGGTAGGGGGAGTTGTTTATTGATGAGCGTTGGAGAAAGGATTTGATATTGTTATTTCCCTTTTACGTTTTGTTTATCTATTATTACTTTAGTTCAGTAATTTTGTTTTTTTTTATTGCTATGATTACTGTTTTATTTTTATTTTATATTTATTTCTATTATTTGCTATTTGTCGTACAGGCTATTTATTTGTATCTAATTATATAAATTCTATAAGTGTTTGATAGGTAAGTGACTACATAGACTTTCGCACGACCGCAAACCTTCATAGGTTCTTTTCCAGCGCGAAAGTGTTTTCTTATTTATTTATCCATGTTAAAAATAAAAAAAAATGAACAGCGTAGACACGCTTGTATTAGAAGGTCCGATGTATTTCCAACAGAACATACTTCCATCGCACCCCCGCCCCCCCGTGGGAAATTCACCTCCTCCGTAAAAAATTTACCTCGTTAAATTAATTCCGTGGAAAACTCCCCGCTAGAAACTTCTCCTGTTAGAATATTCTACCTATCTTTCGAAATATAGGCAGAATGTATGGTGTAGAACATCCTGTAGTATTTATTCCTACGTTTTAATTTATTTTATCTATTTTTTCGTGTTTTTTTTGCGGGGGGGGGACTGAGTTATTATAGCAGGGTGAGATGAAGGTTAAAGAACATAATTTGAGAACATAAAATTAATGGCAACTGCAGAAGAGATGCCCTATGATGTAAATGCACAAATATCAAAAGCTGGGGACTAAGAAGCATGAGTAATTACTTCTCACGGATTTAGTCTGATAGCCTACTGACCAGAGGCGCAAATTGCTAAAATACTTGGAGGGGGCGGAGTGGATTTACCGGCTGCCGACTTTTTATTCTTTACCGACAGAGACTAATTGATATCATTGATTTTACGTCATATATTTCCATCATCCCATTTGCCCTAATAAAAAAAAAAAAAAAAAAAAAAAAAATAGTGGCACTTCGCGCCACTATTTTACTGACTCAAAGTTTTTATCCGACTGGCTGAAAAAATTGGGGCAGGAGTGCTCCCTTCTCCATACTTGACATACCTGTCGACAACTATAGTGCATAGCACGAGTTCACCCCTTACGATCGAGAATGCGCCCTCAAGGCGTACACCAAAAGGGTTTCCCGTCTGAATTACCTTTAAGGGCATTTTCTTTAGCTTAGTTTAAATAACAAAGAGTCAAACTCCAAGTCAGAGCCAAGCAAATTGAAAATTGACAGAGCTCCTTATTCAAAATAAGCAAGCAATAATTTAAGTAAAGAAAGATTTCAAAAAACCATCAATCCCTGCACACAAAAAAGTATTGAGTATCATAATCTAGGCGTAGATCGGAAGGTTTTCCCTTCTGACTCTACTTGCATGGACTATCTGACTCGTCAGGAACGGATGCGCGATCATGCAGCATTAATTCTTCCCTTCGTAACGGGGAGGCTCAATATACAGCTCTGTGACACTTTAAGTTTAATGGCTATATCAAGCAGTTCGTGGTAACAAAATGTAAGTAAGGAGCGACCCGGCTCAATAGTAATCGAAACTCTAAAAACGGAATTTTGATACCAGTAGATACATCAGAAGAATCAGATTTTTATACTAATTTCAAATATACAAGTTTTATTAAGTTCAATCTAACCCATCGAAATTTACACGCCTGAGAAAATTTGCCTTATTTTCGAAAAAGGGGGAAACAACCCCTAAAAGTCATAGAACTTTAATGTAAATCACACTGTCAGATTCAGCGTATCAGAGAACCCTACTATAGAGGTTTCAAGCTCCTATCTGCAAAAATGTGGAATTTTGTATTTTTTGCCAGAAGAAAGATCACCGATGCGTGTTTATTTGTTTTTGTTTTTTCCAGAGGTGATCGTATCGATCCTGTAGTCCTAGAATATCGTGAGAGGGCTCATTCGAACGGAAATTAAAAGTTCTAGTGCCCTTTTTAAGTGACCAAAAAAATTGGAGGGCAATTTGGCCCCCTCCCACGCTCATTTTTTTCCCGAAGTCACCCAATCAAAATTTCAAGATAGCCATTTTTGTTCAGCATAGTCAAAAATCTAATTAATATGTCTTTGAGGATGACTTAATCCCCCACTGTTCCCGGGGGAAGGGCTGCACGTTATATACTTTACCCATTGTTTACATATAGTATTGGTTATCGGGAAGTATACAGGCGTTTTCAGGAGGAACTTTTCTAGTGGGGGGTCGGGGTCAGAGTAGAGGTTATAGGGGAGGATCTTTCCATGGAGGATATTTCCTTGGGGGAAGGAACATTTCTATGAAGGGGGCGCCAGATTTCCCAGCATTATTTAAAAAACGATCAGAAATTAAATAAAAAATCAAGTTTTTTTCAACTGAAAGTAAGAAGCAACATTAAAACTTAAAACGAACAGAAATTATTGCGTATATGAGGGGGTTCGCACCCTAGTCAATACCTCGCTCTTAAAGCTAAAATTTTTTGAGCACTTTCAAAAGAGCTATCTATTCTAATTAACCGGCCTTTGTGATTCAGGGGTTTGTGATTCGAACAAAATTTGAAATTTAGCGTATAGAGCGAGGTGACTAGGGAGCGAACTCTCTAATATACGTAATAAAAACATACGAATATAGAAGATCGTTACGTAAGTTAATTTGTATGTTACGTCAGAATAAAATTTCGAGAAAGCCAATTGGCCAAAAAAAAAGAAAATTAATATGCGAATTTCGTTTTTATTATTCATGTACGGTGAGCCAAAATCAAAGCTGCATTAATTCAAAAACGTTCAGAAATTAACTAAAAAAAACAGGTTTTCTAACTGAAAGTAAGGAGCGACATTAAAACTTAAAACGAACAGAACTTAAGCTAAAGTTTGACTCTGTCTCACAACTTTATTTTTAAAACAATAAAAATCTTTAGCGTAAAGAGCGAGGCGTTGAGGAGGGGATAGCCCCTTTCATATACGGAATAATTTCTGTTCGTTTTCAGTTTTAATGTCGCTCCTTACTTTCAGTTAAATAAACTTGTTTTTTTTAATTAATAAGAATATTTAATCAATGACAACTTGCTCCTCCATGGGCCAAGATTGTAGTTTGGGGCGACAAAGGGAACTAAAGACAAACAAATAAGTAAAACTCACATCTATAGATATTTTTCCTCTGTAGGATCAGATTGGCAAATGGGGTCTGTATTTTAATAAAAGTTCCTCAATACTCCTTAACTGTGCACAGAACAGAAACACCAAAATCTCAAGATATTTTTCCTCTATAGGATCAGATTGGCAAATGGCTATTTGCCAGTCAATTATTGTTTTTCTTTCTTTTCCGTTAATAAAGGCTCCCGGATGTGGAGTTGAAATATTCGGAATTTTATTAATTAATGATTTTTGTTGTGTTTGTTTTTAATACGTTTAGTTCACTGCTTGATTTAAATCAAATCCGTTTTTCTCTCTTAAATTCTTTTAAATTCTCGTAAATGAAAAAGCAGTGTGGCATGAGAAATTATATTCTTCTTGGAAAAAATGCAAAATCCTAAATTTTTCTAGATAAGAGCTTGAAGCAGCCCCCAGGGTAGGGTTTTCTGATATGCTGAATTTAATGGTCTCATTTTCATTAAGATCACTTGCCCTTTTGGAGTGTTTTTCTCATTTTTCGCAAATCAGGAAGATTATATCGGGCTCGTTGGTATGATATGTAATTTTAATCTTAGTGAACTTTATATATTTGGCCTCAGCATCAAAAGCCAACTGCTTTGATGTAATAACTGGTATCCCGATTCCTTTTTTTAGACTTTCAATTACTATTAGCCCGGCTCACTGCTTACTTACTGTTCGTTACCACGGACTGTTTGATTCTACACCATATATTCTACATGTATTTGGAAATATACGTAGAATATTCCAGAATTCCTTCTTACCCTCTTTCTTTTTATTCATCTTAATTTCCCTTTGGATGCTCAATTTTACAGCGGGAGAATTTTCCAGGGGTAAAGTTCCTTGGAGAGAGGAATTTTCCGCGGGTATAATTTTATGGGGTAAATTTTACAAAGGGTTATTTCATGTGCGGGGGATATTCCAAGGGGAATACGCCGGACACCCTAATACAAATGTGCTTACGCTGTTCACTAGTATGTATAGTCAGACACTGTATGTATGCTACCAGACAGTGAAATGAAGGCGACTAGGCAAGTGGAAACACAAAAGATTGTCAAAAACTTTGATTACATTGTATGAAAACGGTGAGTTCAATTTCAAATTTTATTTTTAACATTGACAAATAAATAAAGAAAAAAAAACCTTCGTGCTGGAGAAAAACCGACGACGGTTTGCGGTCAAACGAAAGGGTGCTCTTTTACAATCCAAAACAGATTCAAGAAGTTTGCTCGGTTGAATCAGCGAAAAACCAGTTTACCATTCTGTGTTCGGAGACAATTAGCTTAGGTTCACTGAAATAAACTACGTTGTAGCTATATTTTAATTAAATTTTTAATATATAGATTCGGTATTTTGGTTAGGTTATGTTAGGTATTTAATACCTAACTTTCTAGGCGGCCTGCTTTCTGTGTTTTATGCGGCCTGCTTTCCATATTTCTAAGTTGTAGTTCCCATAATTTTGTTACTAAAGTATTATATTTTCATCATATTTCATATTCATTAGGAATTAGCATATTTCATTAGGATTAACCTAACTTCACTTCTCGAGTTGTTTCTGGATTGTACGGGAGTATCAACGAAAGTTTACGTAAATACCTATTAAATCAAATATTTAATTAAATTTATTGTGAATTAGTCAAAATAAATAACCTATAAAAAAAAACCAGTAAACAATAAAATAAATATAAAATAATAATCACAAAAATCAAACAGACTTAATTAAAAATGAAAATAGATAAATAAAAACATAAAAGAGAAATAATAATAACAAATCCAGTCTCCAACCCTCAATAATGCTAAACTCAATGACAGGTTGTCCCGAGGAATAATTGCACAAATTTCAAGAAAAAGCTCTCTTTCCTTGTACGGGAACTGAAGAACTTGTTGAAACAATTTGAATTTTTTTTTACGCCGTATAGAGTTTCTTAAGATTGAGATACTCTGCTTTTTGAATTATATACATGAATCCAAATTTGCTTGACTTATAATCTATTTCAGTTCTTTCACCGATTTCAGCAGCTTAGTGGATAAACGATATCGGTAAGAAAAATTTGTTGAAGGAAAACTTTATTGCGCGAGATTTTTTAACCAAAAAATCATGGACACAAATAGTCAACTGGAGTTTATTAATAGTTGCATGATTGATCCCAGCTTAGTTTTAAGTTTAGTTCTCAGCTCAGTAGCAGGGTCTTTCACCAAAGACATCTCTGGCTGACTATTTATTTGTATCCCTATGTTTTGTGATGATCATGAAGAAAATCGGCGCTGATTTTGTAAATTGGCGCCGAAAACTAGAAAATTTTTCAAGCTCAAATCGACGCCGATTTCTTTTAAAATCGGCGCTGATTTGGAAATCAGTTCGCGAAATCAGCTACGTGTGCCCAGCCCTTAAAAAGCGTTTCTCATAGGTTTTTGCTTTTGAGAGTTTGCTTACATTGTGAATTAAATGTCATTCTTCTAATTCATTCCGGCCCTCAAAAGGTGCAGTTGTTAAAGGTTCTTTGAAACTCAAATATCATTACCATATTCATGACCATTCGGCAAGAGGTAGTAATCTACTATACACATTAAAAAGATTTGTATTTTAGCAGATTTGTCTAGCGCTTTTGATCTTTTCCTTGATTGCTTTTGTCTTTTGCCGAGGCCAACTTTAATAATCGTAATATTTTTTCTCATTCAAAATGATTTGATGTGTCATTGGACCACTTGCTGTGCTAGGAATCTCAGGCATTACTATATTTCAAATTAAATGATTTGGTCATTTCACTTAATGACTTTTGGGTTATATCTTGGGTCGCTGGGTAGCTGAATGATTGACCCGCCTTTTTGTCAGTATTGGTGTTTCAAACTCTTAATTTACAAGAATGCGAATACCCTAGATTACCGTTGAAAGGGTAGTCCTGCTAGTAATTGGAATTAGCATGGAAACCGTTTAAGGATGTAACCTTATAAACTATGATAGATGTTTGCGCTTGGCATTTTAAAAATGATGGTTCAGAATTTCATTTAGACCTATACGATAATGGAAAAGATCACTACTCAGTTAATATACAATGTAGCATCTTCTAGAACGATAATACTTCAGGTAAGGAGAACATTAGTAGTAGAATTCTAGTTCCACACTTGATGACCTAAAAGGCAAGGTATCAGTCTAAGGCGTTGCATCCCAACTTGGGGCACACGTCCCCCCCCCGGTGGGGCATGACAATATTTTGGTGGGTCTTGGGAAGGACATGCACCCTTCACCTGACTTTACTTTAGAGCTTTTATTAAAAAAAAACTAACATTTTTATGTGAATGGCGTCACATTCAAGTGTATTTAAAGAGCACAAAAAAATATAATAGTGTTGCAGTGACGTTATGTATTGTATAAAAGGGTGTAGGTGGGACTGAACCCATGTAACTCAGCTTCCTTGCAATTAAACCCCATTTAAATGAATCTTCGTGTATTTGAACCTATGTTTAACTGGATCCACGTGCAGCTCAGCGTTATTTTACTGAACCCCCGTGCAGCTAGATCCCTGTGCAGCTCAACCCTATTTGACTGAACATTCGTGCAACTGAATCCCCATTTAACTGAGTTCAGCCCACGTACAACTCAGCCCTATTTAACTGAACCCTCGTTTGACTGAGCTCCCGTACAACTCAACCTCATTTAACAAAAAAAACTATTTGAAAAAAAAAAATTCTAAAAGAAGATTGTGCCGGTAATGATATTTATACTTGTAAGCAGGTTTGATTAGTGAACAAATCCTCTTTTCATTTGGAAAGTTCGGGTAAGTATGCTATGTAACATCAAACCAGTCACCAGTTAAGGCACACCTTTATGGGGTGGGGGATAAAACCCTAATGACGAAAATCAACCTCAGAAGGTTATCCATTTCAGTGTCCCTACGATGTTCCAGTGACCGGCTAGTGCTGGGGAAAAAGAGAAAGAAAAAGAAGACACGTTCGGGTATCAAGTATTTTTTCTTAATTCCCAAGAATTTATTTCGTAACTAATTTTAGTGCTGAAAGGAAAATAAATACCTTCTATCATTAAAGAATCAGCTTTGTGTTCGGATGAATCTTTTTCAATTGGTAGTTTATTTCGAAACTTTTTTTGTTTTCCATTTGCAAAGGGGATTGGGTAGGGAAATATTCAAAGATGGAGGGGGGTTTAACAACAGTAAGAGGATTTTTGATCATTGAGATTTCAGTGGTAGACCTTTTATGGTTTCAAGCATTTACACTCCAGAAATGACGCCAAAATTGGATTTTAATACCATAAGGCATTTGACGATGGTATTGTCATGAGGAAATTGCAAAAAGCATGTAAATGTGAATATTAGATGTCAAATAACATTAAGAAACTCTACGATTTTCTAGACCCCAGTCAGTGCTGAAGAAATAAAACAGAAAAAGGGAGACTTATCAGTGTATCTGGCTCTTTTTACGAGTTCGCAGAAAATTTTCGGAAATAAAACTCCTGCTATTAATTTAAATGATAGCTATCATTCCTGAATCAGCATTAACGGCAGGTCTTTCTTATGATATAGTGTTTTTTAATGCGTCTTTAAGATTTTGGCTAACATGGGCTTTCTCTGTACTAGGGTACAGCTATTGTTGCAACCATAGCCTTCAAGTGTGTTCGGGCCCTGGGCATGAAAAGCTGTGCTAATTTTCTAATATATAGGATAGAAGGATAATTTTTTTAGATGGGGGGGGGATTAGTCTTACATCAAAACAATATAAAAGAATTAACCAATAGATAAAGACCATTTTTTTTCGAGTTAGCTTTTGTCACCTCCGGAAAAACGGGGTGAACTACATTTTGTATTTGTATAATAATTTGAAGAGGGTTGAACAAAATGTGGTTAATTTGAATTAGAGTTAGATAGGTTTGGGTTAAACGGGGATTTAGTTGAATGAGGATTGAGTTAAATGAGGATTGAATTGCACAGAAGGTGAGTAGAATGGGGGTTGAGATGCACAAGGATCGAATTACACGGAGGTTGAGTTGAATGAGGGTTGAGCTGAATATGATTGAATTGCAAGGATATTGAGTTGAGTGAAGGTTGAGTGGATTGGAAATTGAGTTACACTAGGGTTAAGTTTTACGGGGTTCAGTTGCACGAGGGCTTAAGCAAACGGGGGTTAAGTTGCATGAAGGTTCAGTTACACGACGGCTCAGTTAAACTGGGTTTGAGATTGACGAGGGTTCAGTTAAACTGAGGTTCAGTTCCACTCGGATTGTGTTGCAGGAGGGTTCAGTTGCAAATGGGTTCAGTTACACGAGGGTTCAGTTATACGAAAATTCAGTTGCATGCGGGTTCAGTTACAAGGAGATTCAGTAATACGGGGGTTCAGTTGCACCTGGGTATCTACGGAACACGTATTTAAATATATGTTTCTCACTAAAAGTAAGGGCTAACTGGATAGATATTTTCTTCCTTTGTATTTGAGGTAAACCTGTTAACTCTTTTCTTTCCTCATTTAAACCAACGAGGTTATGGCCAAAAAAGTTTGGAAAAATGATCTGGAGGCATCGGAAAAATCAGCGGCAACGCACTAGCGCTTTTTTGCGTTGCGTTGCCTCAGTGAAGAGCCATTCACCTCTATATATATATTTTTTTCCCAACCAGCTCTATTGCGGTTTGGTCATAGAAACTTCTGAGAACATCTATTTAATCGAAAATTGAAAGTTCTAGGGCATTGTTCAAGGACCAAAAGTGGTTGAAGGGCAACCAACCCCCTTTCATGACCTTTTTTGCCCGTGAGCATCATTATAACCCTCCATAATATTTGATCAAAATTCTGAGATAAATGTTATGTTTAAGATAGTCGAAAGGCTTAAAGATTACCCTCCGGAATCAACTAGACCCCCATAGCCCCAGGGCCAATGGCCCTAAATTATACAAATTACTTATTGTTCAAAGATAGGTTTTAGTAGAAAAAGAGGGCATGTTTAATCAGCCTGGTTGTCCGGTCAGTTTGGAACTCTTTGGGGTCGCGCTGTAGACAAAGATTTTAGAGAGTTTCCCCAGAGTATACTGCAGAAACTGCTCAAGGGTACTACTTGATTAAGTCAAAGAAAGTTGTTTAAACCAGAGGTTTCAAAACACGTTATATGTAATATCTTGCGGAATGGCATAGTAGACCGAGTAGAAATTTTCCGTGAATGGAGGAGGGGGCAAGCTGATATCGAGTTTTGAATTCGGGAAGCAGGAAATTAAAAGTCACTACATGTGTCTAGATAATCAAAATAGCTTTTCTGTAATCTCGGGAACAGCAGGGGGATCAAGTTGAAATTTTCAGGCAGCATTACGGGAAGAAAGGGGACCCGAAGGACTTAAAAATTTTGTGCTGGAGACGGGACAAAGGCTTACATTTTTGTCTCTGATCAACATAAGCGTTCTTACACTATTAGCTCCTACAGTACTTAGAATCTATTCACGGCTAAGTAGTGAGGTAATCAAGAGACAGCGTTTGTTGCCAAGTGGAAACAAGCTGGAAACAAGTGGAAACGGGCTGGAAACAAGTGGAAACTTTAGGGCAGTTTTGTGGAGGTCAACTTGAGCCCAAGTTTTGACTTGGGGGAGATGATAGAGGTAGGGGGATGGTTTGTCTCTGATCGACGGAAAAATTGTTCTATGAGACCCTATGTGACTTAGAATATATTCACGGTTAAGTAGCGAGGTAAATCATAAGACACAGTGTGACCTGATTATCAAAGTAGCATGCCTGCAATATCTTGGGAACCACTTCGAGAATCAAACTGAATATTTAAGAGTGTTTCCGGACCCCGGTTGAGTGGGCCTGGAATTCTTAGTTTGAAGAGAAGGCAGAATAGGGGATAGGGTGATAAAAATTATAATCTTCTAAAGTTTTGGCACTATAAACCTTTGGAAGTAGAATCTATTCAGGATGAAGCAGTAATGTAAACCAAAAGACACTCTGTTCAACCAGGTTATAAAAATAACGTATCTGAAATATCTTGAGAATGGCTTGGGGGAATCAAGTTAGACTTTCAGGGAGTGGTGGAGGAAGTAGGGGCTAAGTGGATTTAAAATTTTGACTTTGGGTAGGGGGGAGAGGGGGGAACTAAGAAAATTTTGTTTTGTTCACCTAAAAGATTGGGCACTATATAACCCTGTGCTGCTAGAATCTATTCCCGGTAAAGTATCAATGTAAATCGGAAGAAAATAAATGTATCCAAGCTGTCAAAATAGCTTATCTGTCATATTTCAACAATGGCCTGGGAGATCGAGTCGGAACTTTCAGGACGTTTTGGGGTTCTACATTGCCCTCAAATTTTTACTTAGGAAAAAAGGGTGAAGGTAATTCGAAACCCAACACGTTTCCATACTGCTAGACTAGCATATCTGCAATTTGTGTTTGGGTTGGGAGGGTTGATTTCACAATTTTGGTGAAGGGGGAGTTTTTCAAATTTTTTTTAGGGGAATTAGATGAGGGGTCAAAAAATTTTGGTCTCTCATCTGTCTATAGGTTTTGTACTATGAGCTCCAGGGAAACTTTTAATTTTTTCAAGGGGAAGTAGCGAGGTAAATCAAACGACACCATGTCTATCCGTCTCATGAAAATAACTATACTGTAATGCGAGTGGAATAGCTTGGGGGACAGAGTTGACACTCCCAGGAAGTTCATGGGGGGACAAATGAACTCTAAACTATGCTTCGGGCGAGGGGGTAAAAATGACTGGCTACAACCCACCTAAAAGATTCCTCACTTTAACCCCGATGTTACTTCGAATCCACTCCCAGAACAGAAACAGGTACTTGAAAAAACAGAACAGAAACAGAAAACCGAAACAGTGCCCATGCTTATTTGTAATGTAGTAGTAACTCTTATTGTGCAATCCAGTTGTGCAACTGAGTATGTTCTATAGCTCGATCTGCGTTGCTGTCAACAACTTCCTTACATGCTGCTATTATTGATAATAATTTTTCTTGTCTCTTGAAACGGATGATAATCGCCTTAAGAGGTAAATGCGATTTCTCTCCTTCTGCTGCAATAGAATGTCGGACGAAGGATGAAGGCAGGATATTTTGAAAATCAACCTATTTCTTTTTCTTAATAATCTGGTAAATTAAAATTTGAAATATGGTTATCTTGGCTCAATTGAAACAACACTACACTCTACACTCTTTTCAGTTTTAACACACAGATTGTGGGCAGCAGTATTGATTTGCTGGGCGTGTTTTTGATATTGAAAAGTTTGAAATCTGGCCCTCAACGTTTTAATTTTGGTGAAAATTTTGAAAACTGTGATTTCATTATATTCATCATACTTTTGGGGGGGGGGGGATCTAAGGCTCAAAAATAAGATGTAAGAAATCCGACCAAAATATGAAGCGAAGCTTAAGTAGTGAGGCATATTTTAATCTCGGGTTGGACTAGCATTAACTATGTACACCTGTATTAATTAACTTAAATGGAATGCAGTGCTTATTCCGTTAAAGACGGAATAAAATGGTTGAATATTGCATCATGGTTGCATTAGTAGCTGCAATTTAGAAAAGAGTTAAAAACGGCCCTTAGTAGCCGAAATAAATTATAAAAAAAAATATTTCGAAACTATGAATTTTCATTCAGATTTCACTCAACAGTAATTTGTAGTTAAGATGAGAAAATATAGAGAACTTTACAAAAGAACCTAAAACCCCTCAATAATGACACAATATTGAAATAAAAAGACACATCATTGAAATTGATGTGTCTTTTGCAAGGTTAGCAATAGTATCTTCTTTTTCCTTTCTTCCTAGGGAGATGTGCAGAAAGCCCATAAACGTAGGATATTGGAAGTGGACTTATTTGGATGGAAATGAAAATATCAGCGTCTTTCCCTAAGTAACGAGATAGATTGCACCACTGAAGAAGGCCATATTCTGCCACGAAACTTGAGCCTTGTTTGAAATTAAAAGCTGGAGAGTACCAAACTCTGAAGCAGTTAACTGATTTGTTATAGTCTTAACCCTCAACTTTAAGCTCCTCGTCGGAAAATCCTAACATATTATGTGTACAAGATTGTTATAATTTTTTTTCTTTTTTTCCCCAAGGGGCGATCCTATCCAACCATGGGATAATCAGGAAACTACTCATTTGAACTTAAAATAAGAATTTAAGCACTTATTTAAGGCAAGAAACAGATTGGGCTGACTTTTTCGGCCACAATCGAACAAGGCCATCAAACAGATCAAAACAAGAAACAGATCAAAATGCCCTTTTCGGCCACAAACTGCAATAAAAAATTTTGAGATAGCAATTTGATATAAAAAAGAAAAATCTGTTTATAAAGTCCTTTGCTTTCCAAAAATGCACTTCTCCCGATATTTATTAAGAGAAAAAAAGGGGGGAGTCTAAAACATCAAACATGAGTTATAGGGCCATCATTTCCATGTTTTTTTTAGGTGAGTCCTTTGAACAAATCTTTTGTTATAGGAATGTATCCATGGGTGCTGGAAGGAATAATAAGGGGGATATGACTCCTGGAAAACCAGCAGACATTATAAACACATATAAATAAGAAATTGAAAAATACACAATAAATTTTCGGTAAAAAAGTTCCTGGGAGGACTCCCCCCTTCAACCGAAAAATTTTCTCTCGGCGCGCACAAGACCTCTCTCTACCTCTTTGTCTTTGTGCCGGTATGCATATGCATGTAATCTTTCAGGTTACACAGAAAAAATTTTGCAGTAAGAGGGGAGCTGTTAACCCATTATTACGCGCTTAATCCAAAAATATCCCTCCAAACAAGAGAGGTTAATGATTAGTCTTTATTCCCCCCTTCTGTATTTATCCGGATGTTCACAAAGAATTTAAAAATTTTGAAACAAAATACACTTTCTTATGCTTTAGGCAGACTACTCCCCCTCCACCTGCGAAAAGATCTGCTTATCTTTCTCCGAAATTATAAATCAATTTTATGAAGTCCCAAATAAACCAACTTAGTTAAATGAGGCCTTAAATTAACTATTTATATTACCATTCACTCTCTATGAACTGTGTACATCTTTAGGAACGAATGCGTCACAGCGCAATATCACTACTCCTAGAACTGGGAAGCTCATTCCATTGGCCATCTAAGAATTTTTTATCGATAGCTTTTTCGGCCCTCTTTGGGGCAAAATTAATGTTTTTTGCTACTAAGGCGCGGGAGACGCCACTTTACAATCATTTTAGCTACTTTAAGGGACACTAGAACTTTTAGTTTCTGTTCAAATAAGCCTTCTTCTAATTTTCTAGACCATTGATTCGATAAGATTACCCTTGGGAAAACAAACAAATAAAAACGTTTCCCTGATCAGTCTTTTGGTCAAAGACGCAAAATTTTCCTTTTTTTTAAATAGGGGCTTGAAACCTTGGCAATAGAATTCTCTGATATACTGAATTTGAGGGTGTAATTTGCATAAAAACAACCCACCGTTTGGGGTTGTTTTGCCCTTTTTTTTAAAATCACACAAATTTCCTTGTGCTCTTAGCTTTTGGTAAGTAGCTTTAAATCTAATTGATTTTGTAAATTCAGAATCACCCAGAAAATTAGATTTTTCTTATATATATATATAGCCTATATATATATATATATATAATATATATATATATATATATATATAATATATATATATATATATATATATATATATATATATATATATATATATATATTATATATATATATATATATATATATATATATATATATATATATATACATATATATATGTATGCTGCTATGAAAACTCCCTTATTAGTTTCAATTACTATTAGTGCGAGTTACCCTCTACTTATAGTTCGTTACCACGAACTGTTTTTTCTGTCAAAAACTCAAGGGATTGATCTAAATGAAACAAAAACATTCTACTGCTATTAAAAAAACGATTTTTTTTGCAATTTAAGAAATTTAATTCTTTAGATCAAATCAATGTACCGCTTTGCTTTTGTTTGATTTTATAAATGGCATCGAATGACTACATAGAGAAAATAAAAATTGCTTTTTGTTCAAAAGTGCCTAATTTTCTATATCCAATGTTAAGACCAGGCGATCCTGCAGTCCACGCGAAAATAATGACAGTCTATTGGGGTTTCATTTAATTTCATATATTTTCATTACAATCCGTATATTTTTTTTTTTTGAATTTCTACCCTTTGGATCCCCCCTAGAATTGATTTAATGTTTAATTGCCTGGAGAAGACCAATGCAAAATAAGCAAAAAGTTGGTGAACTTATGGGTTTGAAGGTACTTTAAACATTTAATTTGAAAACCTATCGATTTTTTCCCCAGCTTCTGAAACAAGATTTTGGCAAATTTCAAATTACACTGCTGCACCGGTTAATTTTTAATATAGAGACTGTAGGTTTTTTAAGCAATTGGATCTTTTTTAATCTTTTTAAGCAATACCTCAAATTCCCAGCCAAACATTTCTTTCATTTGTATTGATGAGAGCATAATACTCGAAAAATACGGTTATTATACCATGGGGTGTTAACGTGAAATTACTAATTTATGGTTTTTTAATTTGTCTTTTATAGACGGTGACTAATAATAATAAAGGTTAATTCTGGAATTTATTTTCGTACAAACCTTCTTATGGTTAATAAAGAACATAATGATAACGCTATAACTTCTTTCAAAAGTCATGCTACATTTGAGACCATCCCGTATAAATATAATAGGAACAATATTTCTTTCAGAAATCTTATTACACCCCCCTTGGCCAGTTTTTTTATTGTTGGGTTGCGTTTTTCTTTGGGGTTTAAAAGAAAATTCATTAGCAGTGGGGGGTAGGCCACCCATTTAAAAGAGACATTTCATAAAAAAATCAATTCTATTGTCAAAGAATATTATTAGGATTCTATTGTAATATTGCACCAAGCAAATAGTTTATTGTAAATAAAACTGATGAAACCCAACCTTTTCAAATTAGTGTCTTCTAAAACCTTTTTTTTACTTTCGGACGAATCCATCTCCCTGCGTAAAAATAAATTCCTGCTATCATGTCCAAAAGGCTATGATGACATCACTTTTAATATTTATCAATTAAAAATGCGTTTTTGAAAAATTACACTTTTTCAAAGAAAAGCAAAGAGCAAAATTCAATCTTTAAACATGCCCTGAAAGTTTCAACTTAATGCCATCAGCCGTTCCTGATGTATTGTTGATGCGCCCTTTTGACAATCAGCTTGTACCTGGTATGTTTTGATTTTGTTCACCTGTTTAACAAAAAAAACGCCTCCTAATATCCCCTTACATTTCCTTAGAGTAGTTACAAGCAAATGCAGTACCAGTTACAAGATGTCGCAGTCACAGTTGCAAGTTGTTGCAGTCGGAAGTAGTCACTGCCTTAGTCACATTTGCAGAGTAGTAGTAGTAGTAGCATTAGTAGTAGTAAAAGTAACCTTTAAAGTTTCAAGTTAATAACCTTAACCGTTCCTAAGATATTGTAGACACGCCATTTGATAACTTGATGATAACTTTCGCCAAAGACACATAAATAGTGTCTTTTGATTTAGCTCAACATGTCCCACACATTCCCCAAAACTTCATTTTAATATTCTTCGTCTTTTCAACCAAACCCAGGATCAAACATTCCATCCTTTATCAATGGTAAATCCTGCTGTTAAAAATGCACAAAATTTTATTTCAATGTCCCCCTTAATATGATTTTTAAGTAAAAACCTAATGCCCTCAACCGTTCCTTAGATATTGTTAATCCGCCCTTAGATCCGTTCCTTAGACATTGCTGATGATTTTTGGAGTAAAAAATCGTTAATAACTTTTTTTTTTTTTTGGGGGGGGGGGGGTAATGCCATGGAGGGTGGTCCAGGGGTCAGCTCCTATAACTTTTGAATAAAATATGAGTTGTTTTTTGGAGGAAGGAG
>CM051271.1:29851065-29958565 GCA_027921565.1 Artemia sinica | reverse complement strand
ATCGGTGAGGGATTGGATGGAAACATGACCAAAAAAAACATTGTCAGGTTACTAGTGATTTCTAAATAGTTAGAGACAGCAACATCCTTTCCTCGGCGGATTCCCCAGCCCTCCGATCTTAACGAAATCTTTGCTACCTTTATGAAACCAATTGAAAAATTTGCATGAAGTGAAAAAAGAGGAAGTTTCTTAAGGAAGTGAATAGCAAAGTTAAAACTTAATATGAAGCGACAAGAACATAATCTTTGGCATGAAAAATGTCTCTCTTCCAGGATAGTAGGAAATCTTTCCTACAGACCCACAAGAAGAACATACGCCAGTTGCTGGCAAAACCTCCCTAAATATTACAACTTATTTTCGAAACATCTAACTGCAGAGTGAATTGTGCCAAAGTAGCACTTTTCTTTCCCTGAAAGATATCCGGAGCAATTGCTAATGGCTCTATGACTTTCATGTACTCTTCCAGAAAATCTACATTATGAGAACCAAACTTAGGTTTCTGTAAAGCATCACAGAGATCATGAGTTTCTCCTTTTTGTGATTTGTGAGGGCTCAAAACCTCTATGCCTTCCCAAGGCCAGAACATAATTTGCACTTTACTGAAAAAATATAAATATTTTTACTTTTATAACTTTATCAAATCAAATAATATTAACATTTTGATTGTTAAATATCAGTATATGTATATTATAAGTTCATAAGTTCATAAGTTTATTAATCCTCATTCATAAACAAATAAATAAATTAAACAACACTTTCACGCTGGAGAAAACCTATGAAGGTTTGCGATCGCGCGAAACTCCAAGTAACTACTTACCTAATAACTCAACTATTTACATAAACATACACTATTTAATTAAAACTATTATAAATAAACCCAAAATAGATAACTATATCCTATATATATATATATATATATATATATATATATATATATATATATATAATATATATATATATATATATATATATATATAATATATATATATATATATATATATATATATATAGATATATGTATATATATATATATATATATATATATATATATATATATATATATATATATATATATTATATATATATATATATATATTATATATATATATATATATATATATATATATATATATATATATATATATATATATTTATATATATATATATATATACATATAGATATATATATATATATATATATATATATATATATATATATATATATATATATATATATATATATATATAATATATATATATATATATATATATATATATATATATATATATATATATATATATATATATATATATATATATATATAAATAATAAAAAAAAATATAAAAAATAGATAAATAACTGAATTAAAAATGACAATACATAAATAAAGTATAAAAGAAAAATAATAATACCCAATCCAGTATCCATCACTCATTATACTCAACTCCCTCTCCCCTCCCCCACCCTGCCAACCTTACCTTAGCCCCTTCCCTCCCTTACGTTCCCAGCCCACCCTTACCTCTTCAGCTCCTCTTCCTACCCTACCCAACCTACCAGCCATAATAAAATTTAACAAATTCGCCCCAAAAAATAATCTTTTAAATTATTTTTAAACTAAGGTACACGTTCCGCCGCTCTAATGATCAATAGTAGCTCATTCCACACTGATGGACCCAGGTGTTTCATTGAAAATGAAGACCTGGTACCACGACGCAAATTAACAACTATATTATCACTTTGCCTAGTTCCATAATTATGCAGGTCACTATTAATTTGGTAAAAATTCTTAAAAACATCAGGGGTTAAAACATTCTTACACTGAAACACAAATACTGCAGCTTGGTAATATCTTATTTGAGCTACATTAAGGAGCTTCAGGGACCTAAAACAAGCACATGTGTCTTGTACATCCTAGACATACCTACCGATTGTTCTAACTGCTTTATTTTGTAGAACTTACACTCTTCTATAGTTGCATAAGAAGTTACTGCTCCATAGGAGGCAACCGTAGGAGATATATGGATAAACCAACGAATAATATACATATAAAAGTATTCTTTGAGGGAGAAAGTGCTGCAGACGTTGAAGTATTCCTACCCCACGGGCAATTTTTGATGAAATTGCGTCACTGTGACACTTCCATGCCAGATGACAATCAAGATAAAAACCAAGGTAGCGGAGATGATCAACTTGCTGATCCAGATTACCACATAAAGTTACCTGGCCAGACACATCTAGTGGTGTACCAACTCTACAAAATGTCATTAAATATGTTTTGCTAACATTTACACACAATAGACTTAATGAAGTGAAAATCTCCAGCCTTTCCAATGCGAGGTTCGCTTTTCTCACCAGGTCCTTCACAGATGAGGCAAACACAGTTAAAACGGTATCATCAGCAAACGAGGCAAGACACACATCTTTCAAATAAAGACGCATGAGATCAACATAGATAAGGTTAAACAGGGGACCTAAAACTGATCCTTGTGGTACTCCACACGTCATTAGAAATGCTGCTGAACCCACATCATTCAATACTATTTTGAGGGATCTCCCTGTGTTTCAAACCAGTTCAAGCACTTTCCGCGGACACCTAAAGACTCCATCCGACTCAGCAGAGTTTGAAAATCAACTGTATCGAATGCTTTGCGAATATCTATAAATATAGACAAAGGTGTTTCACCTCTGCCCATACAACTGTTGATTGATTCCATAAGTTGTTGCAAAGCATTCGTCGTCGAGTGCCCTTTGCGAAATCTGAATTGGGTCTCACTCAGCAAATTATTAGCCTGTAGGAAACTATATATACGTTTATGAACAACTTTTTTGAATAATTTCGAAAACAGTGGAAGGATCGAAATCGGTCTCCAACTCTCAATTTCCTTTTTAGGGCCACCTTTATGAAGTGGCATCACTTTCGCAACTTTTAGCAGGTCAGGAAAAATGCCCTTTTCAAGTGACAGGTTTATAATAAAAAGCAGACACGGTAGAATATAATGCATTATTGCCTTAAACGCTCGAAGAGATAAGCCGTCCACTCCCGTAGAATTTGATTTCAGAGATTTTATTATTTTAAGCAGTTCATCACTTGTACACGGATCAAAGGCTAATTCAAAACTCTCTCCTCTATTATCACATATAATGTATTCTTGAACCTGTTGAAATCTTTTTTTTACACTATTTTGCACTTTAATACCAATATTGGAGAAAAAATTACCAATTTCATTTGCAATTCCAGACTTATCATCAGAGGCGAACCTTTCAAGCTGTACTTCATTCCTTCCAATTTCAGCATTCCCATTGGTCACTTCATTTATCAGTTTCCATGTTTCTTTCATATTTCCTTTACAATTTGAAAACTTTCTATCGTAATATTCGCCCATAGCTTTGCGACGTAATTTGTTCACTAAATTGCGCTGTTTTTTGAACAATCCATACGAAAAATCACTTTTATCATCTAGATATCTTTGATAAAGCTCAATCCTTAGCTTTCTTTCTTCCAGTATTTCACTCGTTATCCATGGCTTACGGGGTTCCTGTTTCTTCACTTTCATTACCTTAATAGGACACGCACTATCATAAATGGGTAGAATAACTAACATTAGATTATCAAGTGCTCTCGTAGGGGATTCTTCTTTAGAAAACACAGGGGTCCAATCGATAACACTAACCTCCTCCAAAAACTTTTGAAGATTCCCTTTTTTCTTATTAACCTTGTCTTTATTTTCTTTTTCTTCGGTCTGTGCAACTGACACTTCATAACACTCACCAATGGAAGATGGTCAGAACCAGGAAAGGCCACAACATCAGCAAAACAAAGCTTCAAATTGGCAGAACGAAAGAAAATATTATTAATTAGGGTTGCACTCTGTCCAGTAATCCTCGTGGATACACTCACAAGCGGGTATAGATCAAGCTGACAATGCACATTCATTTGTATTTTTTTCGGTAAAATCCAAATTATGTTCTGGCCTTGGGAAGGCATTGGGGTTTTGAGCCCTACTCATGTTAATTTCTGCTCGTTTTGAGTTTGACTCGGTTATTTATTGTAATTTTTGTTCGTTTTGGGTATCATTTATTTATCGATGATGATTTGTGGTAGTTTCATTCTTGGTAGATCATTTGATTTTATTTTATATTTAGTTTTCTTTGAAAAACTTATTTTGCAGAAAAAGTTTTTTTTTAATTAATTTCCGTTAGTTTTATATTCACATAGTCTTTTCAGGGAAAAAGAATATAACACTTTAAATCTTTTCGTATTTTTTAAGACTTTATAGTTTGGCCTGCTATTTGTATGCTGCAGAAAAATTTTCAGCAATTTTCAACCATATACATCCTTTTAAAAATCTGGACACAAATAGTAGTGTTTAATCTAGTTACATACCTCCTCTAGTTGACCTGAAATAGAAAACTTGATACCATTCGCAAAAAAATCTGTTTAATTTCATTAATAGCTTGGATACGCTTACGCTATTTTAATTTGGTTAAATTTTAAGAGCAGAAGTAGCTCCGGAAGTTTGAATATAATACCCTCAGTCGTTCTCGGGATACTGCTGAGATGCCTTATTGGGAATTAGCATTAACACAGTGAAGTTCGATTTAATCTTAAGGCAACATTTAGTTTTTAAACATAATGGATAAATGGGAGGGTGGGCATGGGCGGGCGATTAGTTGCCCTCCACTCACTTTCGACTAATAGAAAGGGCATTAGCCTCTTCAATTTTTAATCAAATGAGCCCTTTTGAAGTTCCTACGACAACTCCTTCGATACGAAGTGCCCTGGTCTAAACATAAAAAAAATAATACACTGTACCCACATCGATCTTCACTATAAAAATGTCAAGCCTTCCAATCACTTTTGATAATTAAAAAGGACACTGGCCCTTTCAATTTCCGATCGAATGAGCCCTTTTCGAGTTTCTACGACAACACTCTCTATAAACATCTTATATGCCCCCAAAGCATATATTACAACCCTTTCCCTGAGGGCTGTGAGGGTATTGTCATCCTCAAAGACCTAATTTCCAGTACTTTTAACTACGTTAAACAACATGGCTGTCTCAAAATTTTTATTGAATATGTTTGGGGAAATGATGGGCTTGAGAGGGGGCTAGTTGCCCTCCAATCGCTTCCAACTATTAAAAATGGCACTACCCCTTTCAATTTGCAATCGAATGAGCCCTTTTTGAAGTTTCTACGGCAACGCCTTCTATAACAACCTTATATACCCCAGAGCATAACCTACTACCCTTGTCCTGAGGGTTGTGAGGGGGTTGTAATCATCAAAGACACAACTTTTGGACCTTTCAACTGCGTTGAATACAATGGCTATCTCAAAATTTGGATTGGATGTGTTTGGGGGAGTGGTGGGCGTGAGAGAGGGTTACTTGCCGTCCAATCATTTTCGACTATTAAAAAGGGCACTAGCCATTTCAATTTACAATCGAATGATTCCTTTTTGAAGTTTCTACGACAACGCTTTCTATAAAAAAAACCTTATATGCCCCCAGGGCATAACTTACAACCCCAGTCCTAAGGGCTGTGGGGGGAGTGTCATCCTCAAAAACATAAATTCCGGACTTTTTAACTACGTCGAACAAAATGGATATCTCAAAATTTTGATTGGATGTGCTTAGGGAAATGTTGGCGTGAGAGGGGGGAGGGGGGTTAATTCCCCTCCAATCACTTCCGACTATTAAAAAGGGCACGAGCCCTTCTAATTTCCAATTGAATGAGCCCTTTTTGAAGTTTCTACGACATCACTATCTATCAAAACCTTATATGCCCCCAGGGCATAACTTACAACCCTTGCCCAGAGGACTTTGGGGGTGGGGGTTTTGTCATCCTTAAAGACCTAATTTCCAAAACTTTCAACTACGTTGAATAAAATGGCTATATAAAAATAATGACGGGATGTGTTTGGTGAAAATGTGGGCGTGAGAGTTGGGTTAGTTGCCTTCAAATGACTTTCGATTATTAAAAAGGGCACTAGCCCTTTGTATTTTTAATCGAATGAGCCCTTTTTCAAGTTTCTTCGGCAAAGATTTCAATAAAAACCTTATATGCCCCCAGGGCATAACTTATAACCCTTGCCCTAAATTATATGGGGGAGTGTCCTGATCAAAGGTATAATTTCCAGAACTTTCAACTGCGTTGAACAAAATAGGTATCTCAAAATTTTGATTGTGTGTGTTTGGGGAAATGGTGGGCGTAGAAGGGGTGTTTCAATCACTTTCCAATCACTTTGAACCATTAAAAAGGGCTCTAGCCATTTCAATGGGTGACCTGGAGAAATCTGGGGAAGGTAAGTAGGAAGGGTGTGTGAAAGCACAGGAAGGCTGGCCCCCAGCCCCCCATTGCACTTCCTGGATGAGGGCCACGAAACGGAGATCAGCACCGCCGGTTTGGACCTTAAGGGTCTAGTGCCGTCATACTTACTTACTACTTACTAGCCATTTCAATTTCCAATTGAATGACCTCTTTTTGAAGTTTTTACGACAATGCTTTCAATAAAAACCTTATATGCCACCAGGACAAAACTTACAACCCTTGCCCTGAGGGCTGTGGGGGGTTGTCATCTTCAAAGACCTAATTTCCAGAACTTTCAACTGCGTTGAACAAAATGGCTATCTAAAAATTTTGAATGGATGTGGCGGGGAAAAATTGGGCGTGATAGGGGGGTTAGTTGCCCTCCGATCCCTTTCGACTATTAAAAAGGGCACTAGCCCATTGAATTCCCAATCGATAGAGCCTTTTTTGAAGTTTCTATGACAACGCTTTATATAATCACCTTATATGCCCCCAGGGCATAACTTACAACCCTTGCCCTGAGGGCTGTGGAGGAGTGTTCTCCTCAAGAACATAATTTTTATCTGGAAATCAACTACGCTGAATAAAATGGCTATATCAAAATTTTGATTGGTTGAGTTTGGAGAAATGGTGTGCGTAGAAAGGATGTTAGTTGCCTTGCAATCACTTTCAACTATTAAAAAGGGTACTAGCCCTTTCAATTTAAGATAGAATGAGGCCTTAGTGAGTTTCTACGACAACGCCTTCTATAAAGACCTTATATGCACCCAGGGCATAAATTATAACCCTTGCCCTGAGGGCTCTGAAATGTTTGTCATCCTCCAACACCTAATTTCAAGAACTTTCAACTACCTTAAACAAAATGGCTATCTCAAAATTTTGATTGGACGTGTTTGGGAAAATGGTGAGCGTGAGAGGGGGTTTACCTGCCCTCCAATCACTTTCGATTGTTAAAAAGGGCACTAGCCGTTTCAATTTCCAATCGAATAGTTCCCTTTTGAAGTTTCTATGACAACGCTTTCTATAAAAATAGCCTATATGCCCCCTGTGCACAATTTACAACCCTTGACCTGAGTGCTGTGGGGGGAGTGTCATCCTCAAAAAGATAATTTCCGGACTTTTTAACTACGTTGGACAAAATGACTATATCAAAATTTCGATTGGATGTGTTTGGGGAAATGGTGGGCGTGAGAGAGGGGTTAGTTGCCCTCCAATTACTTTCGACTATTAAAAAGGGCAAAAGACCTTCTACTTTCCAATTGAATGAGCCCTTTTTGAAGTTTCTAAATCATCACTATCTATAAAAACCTTATATTCCCCCAGGGCATAACTTACAATCCTTGCCTTGAGGGCTGTTTTTTTTTGGGGGGGGGAGTGTCGTACCTAAAGAACTAATTTTCAAGACTTTCAACTACATTGAATAAAATGGCTATCTAAAAATTTTGATTGCATGTGTTTGGGGAAAAGATGGACGTGAGAGGGGGGTTAGTTGCCCTCAAATCACTTTCAACTATTAAAAGGGGCACTAGCCCTTTGAATTTCTAATCGAATTAGCCCTGTTTCAAGTTTCTACGACAAAGATTTCAATAAAAACCTTATATGCCCCAAGGGCATAACTTATAACCCTTGCCCTGAAAACTGTGGGAAGAGTGTCCTGCTCAAAGGTATAATTTTCAGAACTTTCAACTGTGTTCAACAAAATGGCTATCTCAAAATTTTGATTGGATGTGTTTGGAGAAATGGTCGGCGTGGAAGGGTTGTTAGTTGCCTTCTAATCAATTTCGACTATTAAAAAGGGCATTACACATTTCAATTTCCAATTGAATGAGCCCTTTTTGAAGTTTCTACGACAACACTTTCTATGAAAACCTTATATGCTCCCAGGGCATAACTTACAACCCTTGCCCTGAAGGCTGTTTGGGGGGGGGGTCATCTTCAAAGACCTAATTTCCAGAACTTTCAACTACGTTGAACAAAATGGCTGTGTCAAAATTCGAATTGGATGTGTTTGGGGAAAAGGTGGGCTTGAGAGGGGGGTTAGTTGCCCTCCAAGAACTTTCGACTATTAAAAAGGGCACTAACCCTTTGAATTTCCAATTGAATGAGCCTTTTTGGAAGTTTCTACGAAAACACTTTCTATAAAAACCTTATATGCCCCCAGGGCATAACTTACAACCCTTGCCCTGAGAGCTGTAAGGGAGTGTCCTCCTCAAAAACATAATTTTTATCTGGAGATCAACTACGCTGAATAAAATGAGTATCTCAAAATTTTGATTGGATGTGTTTGGGGAAATGGTGGGCGTGGAAATGGTGTTAGTTGCCTAATAATCACTTTCGACTATTAAAAAGGGCAAAAACCAGTCCAATTTCCAATGAAATGAGCCCTTTTCCCTACGACAACTCCTTCGATACAAAGTACCCTGGTCTAAAAGAAAAAAAAAATCATAATAAATAATACATTTTGCCAACATCGTTCTTTACTCGGTTGCTTTCTATATAAGCCTTACATGCCCCCTGGGCGTAACTTACAATCCTTGCCCTGAGGGCTCTGAGGAGGTTATCATCCTCAAAGACCTAATCTCTAGAATTTTCAACTACTTTGAACAAAATGGATATCTCAAAAATTTTGATTAGATGTATTGGGGGAAATGGTGGGCGTGAGAAGGGGGTTAGTTTCTCTTCAATCACTTTAGACTATTAAAAAGGGCCCTAGCCCTTTTTATTTCCAATCGAATGAGCCCTTTTTGAAGTTTCTACAACATCGCTTTCTATAATTACCTTATATACCCCCAGGGCATAACTTACAACTCTTTTCCTTAGGGCTGTGAGGGGGTTGTCAAACAGTTCGTGGTAACGAACTGTAAGTAAGGAGCGACCCGGCTCAATGGTAACCGAAACTCTAGAAAACGGGTTTTTGATACCAATAGATACATCAAAAGAATCAGATTTCAATGCTGAAATCTTCATCAAATTTAGTGCTACCCATCAAAAGTTACGCGCCTGAGAAAATTTGGTTGATTTTCAAAAAAAGGGGGAAAGACCCCCTAAAAATTATAGAACCTTAATGAAAATCACACCATCATATTCAGCGTATCAGAGAACCCTACTGTAGAAGTTTCAAGCTCCTATCTACAAAAATGTGGAATTTTGCATTTTTTGCCAGAAGAAAGATCACGGATGCGTGTTTATTTATTTTATTTATTTTTTTTTTTTCCCAGGGGTGATCGTATCGACCCAGTTGTCCTAGAATATCGTAGGAGGGCTCATTGGAACGGAAATTAAAAGTTCTAGTGCCCTTTTTAAGTCACCAAAAAAAAAATGGAGCGCAACTAGGCCCCCTCCCACGCTTATTTTTTTCTCAAAGTCACCCGATCAAAATTTTGAGATAGCCATTTTGTTCAGCATGGTCGAAAATATGATAACTATGTCTTTTAGGATGACTTAATCCCCCGAAGTCCCCAGGGGGAGGGCTAAAAGTTATGAACTTTACCCAATGTTAACATATAGTATTGGTTATTGGGAAGTATACAGAAGTTTTCAGGAGGGTTTTTTCTGGTAGTGGGAGGGAAGGGTGGGTCGGGGGTTATGTTGGAGGATCTGTACATGAAGGAAGTTTTCATGGGGGGAAGGGAAATTGCCATGAAGGGGGCGCCGGACTTGCCAGCATTATTTATTGGTTATTGGGAAGTATACAGACATTTTCAGGAAGGATTTTTTTCTGGAGGGGGGGGGGCTAGAGGAGGGGGTTATTCTGGAGAATCTTTCCGTGGAGGATGTTTCTTTGGGGTAAGGGACATTTCTATGAAGGGGCGCCGGATTTCCAAGCATTATTTAAAAAACGATCATAAATTAAATAAAAAAAAAACAACAAGTTTTTTCAACTGGAAGTAAGAAGCAACATTAGAACTTAAAACGAACAGAAATTATAACGTATGTGAGGGGGTTCTCCCCCAAGTCAATACCTCGCTCTTTACGCTACAGTTTTTTTTAGTGCTTTCAAAAGAGCTATCTATTCTAATTAAACGGCCTTTGTGATTCAGGGGTTTGTGAATCAAATTTTTTTTTAACTTTTAACGTAAAGAGCGTGGTATTGACTAAGGGGAGAACCCCCTCATATACGTAATAACATATACGTAATAAAAAAAAAACAATAAAAGAACAAGCGATACGGCTCAATAGTAATCGAAACTTGTAAAAACGGAATTTTGATGTCAATAAATGTATCAAAAGAATGTGTTTATAATGCTGATTCTAAATATATAAATTTTATTAAGTTTAGTATTACTCATCAAAGGCTACGAGCCTGAGAAAATTTACTCGATTTTTTAAAGAGGGGGGAAACATCCCTACAAGTGAAAGAATTTTAATGAAAATAACACCGTCAGATTCAGCGTATCAGAAAACCCTATTACATAGGTTTCAAGCTCATATCTGCAAAAATCTGCAACTTTGTATTTTTTGCCAGAAGAAAAATATACGAATATAGAAGTTAGTTACGTAAGTTAATTTGTAAAGACATCCATTTAGCAAAAAAAAGTAAAATTTTTATGCAAATTTTGTTTACTTATTCAATGACGGTTAGCCAAAATAAAAGCTGCATTAACTAAAAAACGATCAGAAATTAAATAAAAAAAAACAAGTTTTTTAAACTGAAAGTAAGGAGCGACATTAAAACTTAAAACGAACAGAAATTATTCCGTATATGAAAGGGGCTGTCCCCTCCTCAACGCCTCGCTCTTCACGCTAAAGTTTGACTCTGTCTCACAACTTAATTTTTTAAAACAATAAAAAACTTTAGCGTAAAGAGCGAGGCGTTGAGGAGGGGACAGCCCCCTTCATATACGGAATAATTTCTGTTCGTTTTAAGTTTTAATGTCGCTCCTTACTTTCAGTTTAAAAAACTTGTTTTTTTTTATTTAATCATCCTCAAACACCTAATTTCCAGAACTTTCAACTACGTTAAACGAAATGGCTATCTAAAAATTTTGATTGGATGTGATTGGGGAACGGTGGGCTTGAGGGGGGGGTTAGTTGTCCTCAAGTCACTTTAGACTATTTAAAAGGGCACTAGCCCTTTGAAATTCCAATCGAATGAGCCCTTTTTCAAGTTTCTACGACAAAAATTTCAATAAAAACCTTATTTGCCCCCAGGGTTTAACTTATAACCCTTGCCCTTAAGACTATGGGGGAGTGCCCTAGCCCTTTTAATTTCCAACCGAATGAGTCCTTTTTGAAGTTTCTACAACATCGCTTTCTATAATAACCTTATATACCCCCAGGGCATAACTTACAACTCTTTTCCTTAGGGCTGTGAGGGGGTTGTCATCCTCAAAGGCCTAATTTCCAGAACTTTAACTACGTTAAACGAAATGGCTATCTAAAAATTTTTATTGGATGTGATTGGGGAAAGGTGGGCTTGAGAGGCGGGTTAGTTGTCCTCAAGTCACTTTAGACTATTTAAAAGGGCACTAGCCCTTTGAAATTCCAATCGAATGAGCCCTTTTTCAAGTTTCTACGACAAAAATTTCAATAAAAACCTTATATGCCCCCAGGGTTTAACTTATAACCCTTGCCCTGAAGACTATGGGGGAGTGTCCTGTTCAAAGGTATAATTTCCAGAACTTTCATCTGCGTTGAACAAAATGGCTATCTCAAAATTTTGATTGGTTGTGTTAGGGGAAATGGTGGGTGTGAGAGGGGGTTAGTTTCCCCCCAATCACTTTCGACTATTAAAGAGGGCACAAGCCCTTCCACTTTTCAATTGAATGAGCCCTTTTTGAAGTTTCTACAACATCACTATCTATAAAAACCTTATATGCACCCAGGGCATAACTTACAACCCTTGCCTTCAGGGCTGTTTGGAAGGGGGGGGGGGTGTCTTCGTTAAAGACCTAATTTTCAAGACTTTCAACTACTTTGAATAAAATGGCTATCTAAAAATTCCGATTGGATGTGTTTGGGGAAAAGATGGACGTGAGAAGGGGGTTAGTTGCCATCAAATCACGTTTGACTACTAAAAGGGGCACTAGCCCTTTGAATTTCCAATCAGATGAGCCCTGTTTCAAGTTTTTACGACAAAGGTTTCAATAAAAACCTTATATGCCCCCAGGGTATAACTTATAACCCTTGCCCTGAAGACTGTAGGAGGAGTGTCCTGCTCAAAAGCATAATTTTCAGAACTTTCTACTAAGTTGAACAAAATGGCTATCTCGAAATTTTGATTGGATGTGTTTGGGGAAATGGTGGGTGTGAGAGGGGGGTTAGTTTCCCCCCAATCACTTTTGACTATTAAAGAGGGCAAAAGCCCTTCTACTTTTCAATTGAATGAGCCCTTTCTGAAGTTTCTACAACATCACTATCTATAAAAACCTTATATGCCCCCAGGGCATAACTTACAACCCTTGCCTTCAGGGCTGTTTGGAGGGGGGGGGGGATGTCTTCTTTAAAGACCTAATTTTCAAGACTTTCATCTACACTGAATAAAATGGCTATCTAAAAATTCCGATTGGATGTGTTTGGGGAAAAGATGGACGTGAGAAGGGGGTTAGTTGCCATCAAATCAATTTCGACTACTAAAAGGGGCACTAGCCCTTTGAATTTCCAATCAGATGAGCCCTGTTTCAAGTTTCTATGACAAAGGTTTCAATAAAAACCTTATATGCCCCCAGGGTATAACTTATAACCCTTGCCCTGAAGACTGTGGGAGGAGTGTCCTGCTCAAAGGTATAATTTTCAGAACTTTCAACTGCGTTGAACAAAATGGCTATCTCAAAATTTTGATTGAATGTGTTTGGGGGAATGGTAGGCGTCAAAGGGTTGTTAGTTGCCTTCTATTTGCTTTCGACTATTAAAAAGGGCATTAGCAATTTCAATTTCCAATTGAATGAGCCCTTATTGAAGTTTCTACGACAACACTTTCTATAAAAACCTTATATGCCCCCAGGGCATAACTTACAACCCTTGCCCTAAGGGCTTTTGGGGAATTGTCATCCTCAAATACCTAATTTCCACAACTTTCAACCACGTTGAACAAAATGGCTATCTTAAAATTTGGATTGGATGTGTTTGGAGAAAAGGTGGGCTTGAGAGGGGGGTTAGTTGCCCTCCAATCAATTTCGACTATTGAAAAGGGCACTAACCCTTTGAATTTCCAATCGAATGAGCCTTTTTGGAAGTTTCTACGACAACACTTTCTATAAAAACCTTATATGCCCCCAGGGCATAACTTACAACCCTTGCCCTGAGAGCTGTGAGGGAGTGTCCTCCTCAAAAACATAATTTTTATCTGGAGATCAACTACGCTGAACAAAATGGCTATCTAAAAATTTTGATTGGATATGTTTGGGGAAATGGGTGTTAGTTGCCTTCCAATCACTTTCGACTATTAAAAAGGGAACTAGCCATTCCAATTTCCAATCAAATGAGCCCTTTTCCAAGTTTCAACGACAACTCCTGCGATACAAAGTACCCTGGTCTAAAAGAAAAAAAAAATAATAATACATAATACATTTTGCCAACATCGTTCTTTACTCGGTTGCCTTCTCTATAAACCTTATGTGCCCCCAGGGCATAACTTATAATCCTTGCCCTGAGGTAGCTGAGGGAGTTATCATCCTCGAAGACCTAGTTTCCATAACTCTCAACTATGTTGAACAAAAATAATATCTCAGAATTTTGATTAGATGTGTTGGGGGAAATGTTGGGCGTGAGAGGGGGGCTAGTTTCCCTTCAATCACCTTAGACTATTAAAAAGGGCACTAGCCCTTTGAATTTCCAATCGAATGAGCCCTTTTGAAGATTCTACAACATTGTTTTCTATAAAAACCTAATATGCCCCCAGGGCATAACTTACAACCCTTGCCCTGAGGGCTGTGAGGGGGTTGTCATTCTCAAAGACCTAATTTCCACAACTTTCAACTACGTTAAAAAAACTGGCTATCTAAAAATTTTGATTGGATGTGTTTGGGGAAAAGGTGGGCGTGAGAGGGGGATTAGTTGCCCTCAAATCACCTTAGACTATTAAAAAGGGCACTAGCCCTTTGAATTTCCAATCGAATGAGCCCTTTTTGAAGTTTCTACGACAAAGACTTCAATAAAAACCTTATATGCCCCCAGGGCATAACTTATAATCCTTACCCTAAAGACCGTGGGGGAGTGTCCTGCTCAAAGTTATAATTTCCAGAACTTTCATCTGCGTTGAACAAAATGGATATCTCAAAATTTGGATTGGATGTGTTTGGGGAAATAGTGGTTGTGGAAGGGGTTTTACTCTCCTTCCAATCACTTTCAACTATTAAATAGGGCACAAGCCGCTCCAATTTTCAATATAATGAGCCCTTTTCGAAGTTTCTACGACAACTCCTTCGATACGAAGTGCCCTAGTCTAAAGGAAAAAATAATAAATAATACACAGTGCCAACATCGTTCTCTACTTTAGCAGCGCGATTGCGCTGCCTATGACAATCCATCGAACGCTCAACACTGTCATATTGCGAATTCCATCAGGTTATCACAGGCCTGATGAGCTGTCTATCATGTACATCTTTGACAGTATCTGCAGCTTTTGGGCTCTTGTTAACGCCGTCCCAGAAAGCAGTACACTGGTCAAAAGCGGCAAAGTACTGTCTTTTATATTCAGTATTGTTTAAGGCTTAATTGCCATATGTGGATGCAAGCTTCATCTCCTTTTTCATCGCCACTTACTTGAACTTCATCACTGTAGATTGTCAGGATTTCTCCAAATGCTCTGCTGAAGTTTGAAGAATTGTATGTGAGCTTTTAAAACGTGAACATACAAGGGTGAAAAATTTCCACCTAAGATCCTCGTCAAGCAAAAGGGCAGTCATTCCAGTGTATCTTTTGTCGCTAACAGACCAAAAGTCAAGCAGTTAAGGAACGCTTGTAGAGATCAAACTCGAGTGGATTACGGTTTTAAGTTGGAAATTTCAAGGAATGCTTAAAGAGGAAGATCAATTGACCAAAAGGCAATATGTGTGCGCTACTATTAATATTACTGCTACCGCAACTATTACTACTACTACTCCTTGTACTACTACTTGAGCTACTGCTTCTATTCTAACTACTACTAAGGCCAAGAGTATTAAGATGAAAATTTCAGGAAATGTTGAGGGGAAAGTTGAGCTAAATTACACTACCGTACTACAAAACACCATATGCAAGCAAACTGTAAAATCACATATCAACAATATCTTAGAAATGGCTTGGTGTGTGAAGTTGCAGCTTACAGAGTTTTTTTGTGGGGGATGCTAAAATAACCGTAAGGTAATATTTGCATCATACTACTACTACTACTGTTGCTACTTCCATTGCTAATATAGATAAGATTACTACTACCAATTCTACTGCTACTACTATTACAACTGGTACTGCTGCTGCTGCTATTAGGCTAAGGGCATTTAGGCAAAGTTTTCGGGGAACGTTGAAACAGTGCTGAACTAAATTAAAACACACTATGCGCCTACAGGTTGTCAGAAGGACGTGTCAGCAATGCCCCAGGAAGGATTTGCGATATTAAGTTGAAACTTTCAGCATGTATTGAGGTGGATGTTGAAAAAAAACTAAAGGTACTATGTGCATACTGCAACTAATGCTAATAGTGCTACTATTACTACTATTACTACTACTACTATTGCTGCTACTGAATCTACGGGTATTACGGGGAACTTTCAAGGAATGTTTAGATGGATAATGAACTAAAACAAATGAACTATGAGCACGTAGATTGTTACAAGGACCTAACAGCAATATCTCAGGAACGATTAAATTGGAACTTTCAGGGTATGTTATGGCGGATTTTGAAATAAACAAAAGGTACTATGTGTATACTAGCAAAGACTATGGGTGCCGTGACGATGTTCAAAGTAGAACAGCTAATGATCAGGGTGGTCAAGATTAGAATATTGGAAGCCACAGTGATGACAGTGGTCAAACATGATTCTGAAGCATGGGCACTCCGGAAAACGGAGGAAAATTCACGATGATTTCCAGAGAAATTGCCTACGGGTTGTTTTGAGTCCCCGAGGAACTAACCGTACTGACCGTATTTCAAACAATAGGCTCTATGAAAATTGTGGTCCGATCCCACCTTTTAGGGCTATAATGAGAAAAAGGTTGAGATGGCTAGGGCACGTTCTGCAGATGAAGGATGACAGATTGCTCTTCTTGGGCAACCATCTAGGGCTGAATGACATCCAGTCAAAGTTTTTAGATAGCAAGTTTTGGAAATTAGGGCTTTAAGGATGACAACCCATCCCCCCCCCCACAACCCTCAGGGCAAGAGATTTAAGTTATGCCCTGGGAGCATGTAAGGTTTTTATTGAAAGCTATGTTTTTAAAAACATCCAAAAGGGCTCATTCAATTGAAAATTGAAAGGGTTATTGTCCTTTTAATAGTTGAGAGTGATTGAAGGGCAACTAACCCCCCTCTCACGCCCACCATTTCCCAAAACACAGCCAATCAAAATTTTAATATATCCATTTTGTTCAACGTATTCGAAAGTTCTGGAAATTTCCCAGTTCTCAGTTCTCATTCAGCATCCGCCAGTGAAGATCACATATATTTTATAAAGGATTAAAGAGTGACACAATTTTGTAATGGATTAAATCTTACGCAATTACCTGAATGCACTCAAATATCGGAGATTGGATTTTTTGACTGGATCGGTGACGTCACTGATTAGTTATACACCTGAATTTTGAAGATTGCTTATAATTTGAATTGTTTGGATACTTGTGTATTTACAAAAAAAAATATTATCTGAGTTAATAATCTTAAATGGAATAAGGTGTGTTTGTTCGATAGAAGTGAATGAGTGAACATTTTAACTCAAATTGTAATAATGGATTATGATTTACGATCTATTACTGACTAGTTTTTGAATTGCCAAGTTGGTTAGTTTCGAACAAATTAAGATTTGTAATGTTTTGTCTTATGATTGAGTAAGACCTGTTACGCGAGAGCCGCTTATTTGTCTATCCAGTGGCGGTTACAAGTTTATTCTGAATATAAACCATTCTGAACTGTGATTCTGATTTTTGATCGAGTGTTCAAATTATAATTATTCGTTAAAATTTGGTGCATTAACCCGAAGAGGAATTGTTGCTGACCTATTGGCCTAAATTTCAAGTTGTTTTTGGAGCTGAGTTCGAAATTGGCGTTAGGAGTCGTTCATGGAGCTGAGTTCGGGGTTGGCGTTTGCCGTGCCCTTGTAACGGCTAACGCTTAATGCACGTTGGCAGCTCCGTGGATAAATATTTGTTGCCTAGTGAGGTAAGCCGTTTCTTGTTTAATTATTTCTAAGACGGGACGTCGGCGTAAAGTCCAGCGTGCTGGAGCTGATGGAACTGGAGCAGTTTTAGATGTTTCGGCCGCTTCTAGCGAGGAGTCCCAGTCACCATTGTTAAAATTGTCCGAAGATTTTGTTACGATGCTGGCAATCGTGAAAGAAAACGGATCTAAGTTAGACTCTATTGATGGACGTATGAGATCTCTGGAACAAAGGGTTATATCGGTGGAAAAAGCGCAGCTTGAGTTTCAGAACTCAAGCTGCGTTACGGAAGTTCAAGCCCGTGTAGTATCAGTTGAAAGCGAAACTGATAGCCTAAAAAAGCAGATAAGTGTTATCACGAGTGAAGCGATGGCACTGAGGAAAAACAATATGGATCTGGCAAGTCGGTTAATGATGTGTGAATACCAGGTATCTGACAGTAACATTATTGTTTGGAATTTGCCTTGTGACAGTAAGGAGGACGCTAGTGAAGCGTTTAAGCAAGTATGTGTGTCTGGGCTTGAAGTAAGTGAGGCTCCCAAGTTTACAGTGCTACAAAACATGAAAGACCAGAAATTTTTCAAAGTTAATGTTTTTTCGAGGGAAAAGAAAATTGATTTACTAAAAGTTAGTAAGAATTTGAAAGGGAAATCTGTGAGGAATCTGAAAGAGATTTATATTAGTGATGATGCCCCTCTTTTGTCCGGGAGGCACGAAAAAGTCTTTTTGAGAAGAAGGCTAAGCTAAAGGATATAGGTATTTCAGCTTGGGTGTCTAAAACCGTTCCATCTTTTCTTCATTTTGATCGTCCTAATGGTTCGCGAGCCAAATTCTGCCCTAGTGATATAATCCCGGAGCTTAATTCACCGCGCAGTGATAGCAATGCGCATCAGCGCAGTCAAGTGAGGGGAAGAGGTTTACGCGGTGGTAAAGGTAGAGAAGGAGATTAATATAGGTCCCTATTTGATATTATGGTAATCTTGTGAACGGATGGTTTGTAATCGTGTGAGTATTGTTTAGTGTCAGTTATGAAATTTAAAATAAGCGGTTGTTGCGTTTATTATTAACTTATTAACTTATTCATTTTTTTTTGTGTTATGAAGTATTCATTGTTTTTGTTATTTATGTCCCCTATGTTGGCGATTCTTTTTGTGTTATTATTTTTGGTCCATGTTTTCTTATCTTTTGTTTTCTTTCAGGATTTGTTGGTCTGGATTTTCTCGGTTCTTGGTCGTTTCACTCATGGTATGGTAAGGTTACTATTTTTTCGCATTCCAAAATTCCGGTTTCCATCCCTTCGCATTAATTATTTTAAATGTCAAGTTTAGGTAGGGAACGGCTGGGTTTTCTTGAGAGTGATTCGATGAAATTACATGATTTGGGGGGAGGGGTACTTCACAGAGATTTTGATGTGGGTGAGTTTCATGAGATTAATCCTGATTCCCGTTATAAGTTTCTGTGTGATTTGAGTTCTATTAGTTGTCAAAATGAGTTTAATATTTTTCATTTAAATTGTCAAGGGATTGGAAGTTCATACCAGTTTTTGAATGAGTTATGTCTGCAATCAACCCCTCATGTTTTAGCTTTAACGGAGACTTGGTTGAAGAACCATAGTTCTTCTCTGTTAGAGATTGGTAATTATAAGCTGTATATTAAAAATAGAGAGATGCATCAACATGGCGGCTTAGCAATTTATGTGCGTAATGATTTTGAGGTTAAGGTGAGAGATGATATAAGAGTTAATCGAGAAATGGTGTTTGAAAGTATGGTGTTAGAATTGCAGTGTCTTAATTTTAAGTGTTTTATGATTGTCGTTTATAGACCTCCTTCGTATAATATAGATGAGTTTAGCTCACTTTTAGAAGAGCAATTGGATAAGTTACCAATTTCTACTAGACCTTGTTTTATTTGTGGTGATTTCAACTTGGATTTAAGAACTGTGAATAGTAACCTTAGAGCTAGGGAGTTTCTAAACACTATGCTAGGTTATGGACTACAGCCTTCTATTAATATATGTACAAGAGGGAGCCATGATTCTTCTACATTGATTGATAACATTTACTTAAATACTGGATATAGTAGTGCGAGTGTTATTGTAAACGACGTTTCGGATCATTTCGGTCTGTTGGTATCTATTCCTTCTCTTTTGAACCGGCCAAGATCAGAGCGTTCTGAAGTACCGAAAACTTGTTTTCCTGTTATTAATGTACCGAAGTTAAAAAATGAGCTTGGAGGAAAAAATTGTGAATTTTTATATAGTAATGATACGGATGTGAATGATAAATTTACACTTTGGTATTCGATGATTAAGGATACGGTAGTTGCTTGTAGTCAAGTTAGGAAGAAACATAAGTATTTTGATTCGCCGAAGAAGCCTTGGGTTACGAAGAGTATTCTAGTTTCTCTAGCTAGGCGACAGCAATTGTATAAAAAGTCCGCATTAAGTAATAGTATTAGCGATGTAAATATTTATAAAGCGTATAGTAATAAGTTGCATAGTATACTTCGTAAAGCTAAGTTAGATTACCTGAGTGATAGATTTAAAAATGCGGAGGGTAACCCGAGAAAGACTTGGAATGTTATAAATTCTGTCATTAAACCGAATAAGCCTGAAATTGTTAGTAGTCTTGTTGATGGTGAAAATATTCGCCAAACTACTGAACGTATGTGTGAGCACTTTTCTAGTGTAGGGGGCCGGTTAGCGTCGTCTGTTCAGCAGCATGCAAGTGATGGTGATTTTACTCAGTTTTTGCCTGAAAGTAGTGACGTTTCTATGTACTTGCGACCGGTTACTGAAAAAGAATTGTGTGATGTGGTAAAAGGTATGCGAAACAGTGCATCCGGGTCAGACTTTATTACAACAAAGGTTTTTAAGTCAATTTTTTCTGTGATATCGCAACAAATTTTTTACCTGGTTAATGCTAGTTTTAAATGTGGTATATATCCGGAGTGTCTTAAAAGTGCCAGAGTAATACCTTTATTTAAAGGGGGTGATAGGAAAAATGTGAATCATTATCGACCGATATCCCTCCTTTCTGTTATTTCTAGGCTAGTAGAAAAACTTATTAATTCTAGAGTATCTGAGTTTTTGGAGAATGTTTCCTTTTTCATTCTAATCAATTCGGTTTTCGTAAGGGGATGTCTACCGAACAGGCAGTTTTATTTTTGACGACGTTTGTGCATGATGCTTTGGACCAAGGGTTTAAGGTGGCGTCTATTTTTTTAGATATTGTTAAAGCGTTTGATTCAGTTGACCGTGAAATTTTAATTATGAAGCTAGAAAATTGTGGAATTAGAGGAAATGCGTTGAAGTTATTTGAAACTTTTTTGAGAGGTAGGACCCTGTGCTTTAACTTTTCTAATGTGAGGTCTGGTGAAAGAATGGTTGATTATGGTGTTCCACAGGGTTCTGTTTCAGGTCCGCTTTTATTCTTGGTTTATATCAATGACTTACGATTTTCTCTTTTGCATTTGTTAGATAGTGCACATTCTAATTGTAGGGTGATTATTCCTAGTTTTGCAGATGATACCCATTTTACTGCCGCAGCAAAGACTGAATCTGATTTAATAGAGATAATGAGAAGAGGTATGTTAGGTATAGATAAGTGGATGAGAGTGAATAAGCTTTTGTTAAACCATAGTAAATCAGGTTTTATTATATATGGTAGATCATCAAATTTTTACCCTTGGGTTCTGGATTTGCAAATGGAGAATTATGTAATTAAGCGTACAAATACTATACGATACCTTGGTGTTATTGTGGATGAATGCCTTAGTTTTAAAAATCATGTTTCTTTTATTAGTAGTAAGATTGCAAGAAATGTTGGAATGATGAGAAAGTTAAAAAATATTTTCCATGATTATGTTTTGAGATTGATTTATTTTTCGTTAGTTCACCCGTATTTAGTATATTGCGTGAGTATATGGTCTAGCACATTTTCAGTGCATTTGCAGCAGTTACGTGTGATACAAAATATGGCACTGCGAGTGTTGTCCGGAGATAATCGGAGAACCTCGGTGAGATCCCAATATGTACAGTTAAATATTATCCCTGTGTCAGGTCTTGGGAAATTTTACCATGGGTTATTTATGTTTAAGTATTTTTCTAATTTGGTTCCCAAGTGTTTTTTTAATTTATTTATTTCTGGTGATGATGTACACAATTTTCCTACTCGTCATGCTAGAGATATACGGACACCTCAAGTTACTAGTACTAGATCGCTATTTTCAATACGTCATGTGGGGCCAGTTGTCTGGAATGATTTGCCTGTTTCTTTAAAAAGTTCAGCGAATCTATGTGAATTCCGTTGGGACCTTAAAACCCTTTGTCTCCATAAGTATGAATTTGTATGAATTTGTTTAAAGGGTGGTATAGTTGAGTCACTCTCAGGTTTGCCCGGAACCCGTTTTTCCCGTTTTTCATATATTTTTTTATTTTTTTCGTTTTGTTTATTTATTATTTATGGGATGGCGGCGGGAAGTTTTGGAGTATGTGAAGTATCGATTTTTGGTTATTGCGACCAGGAGCCGAGTGAGTGTAGGATTTTCATTTTTTCTTCTTTTTTTCTTTCTTTCTTCTTTTTCTCTTTTTTTTCTCTTCTTTCTCTTTATTATGTTATTATAAGTGTTAATTTTAAGAGGGTAAATACTTCCGAACAAGCGTTAGCTTATGGAAGGTCATTTGTTGTTTTGTGTTGTGTTGTTTTTGGAATAAACCCTTATCTTATCTTATCTTAAATCAGGTCTTTTAGGATGATAACCCCATCAGAGCTTTCAGTGCAAGGATTGTAAGTTATGCCCTGGGGGCATATATGGTTTATATAGAAAGTTGTTGTAGATATTTCAAAAGGGGCTCATTTGATTGGAAATTGAAATTGCCCTTTTTAACAGTCGAAAGTGAGTGGAGAGTAAATAACCCCCCTCTTACGCCCTCCATTTCCCCAGACACATTCAATCAAAGTTTAAAGATAGCCATTTTGTTCAACGTAGTTGAAAGTTCTGGAAATTATGTATTTAAGGATGACAAAGCCCACAGAGTCCCCAGGGCGAAGGTTGTAAGTTATGCCCTGGGGGTATATAAGGTTCTTAAGGATAGAGTTGTCGTAAAAACTTCAAAAGGGGCCCATTCAATTGGAAATTTAGAGGGCTAGTGCCCTTTTTAATAGTTGAAAGTGATTGGACGGTAACTAACCCCTCTCTCACGCCCACCATTCCACCAAACACATTCAATCGAAATTTTCAGATAGCCATTTTGTTTAACGTAGTAGAAAGTTCTCGAAATTAGGTCTGTGAGGATGACAATCACCCCCCCCCCCCCCAGCCCTCAGGGCGAGGGTTGTAAGATATCCCCTGGGGGCATATAAGGTTTTTATTGAAAGCGTTGTCGTAGAAACTTCAAAAGGGCTCATTTGATTGGAAATTGAAAGGGCTAATACCTTTTTTAATTGTTGAAAGTGATTGGAGAAAAACTATTGCCTCTCTTGAGCCCACCATTTTCCCAGACACATCCAACAACAATTTTGAGATAGCCATTTTGTTTAACGTAGATGAAATTTCTGAAAATTCGGTCTTAGAGGATGACAACCATCCTCACAGCCCTTAGGGTAATAGTTGTAATTTATGCCCTGTGGGCATATAAGGAGTTTATAGGAAGTGTTGTCGTAGAAACTCAAAAATGGCTCATTCGATTGTAAATCGAAAGGCTTAGTGCCCTTTTTAATAGTCGACAGTGATTGGAAGACTTGACATTTTTATAGTAAAGATCGATGTTGGTATAATGTATTATTTTTTGTTGTCGTTGTTGTTGTTTAGACCAGGGCACTTTGTATCGAAGGAGTTGTCGTAGGAACTTCGAAAAGGGCTCATTCGATTGAAAATAGAAAGGGCTGATGCCCGTTTTAATAGTCGAAAGTCCTTGGAGGAAAACTAATCCCCCTCCCACGCCCACCCTTCCATTTGACTTTATGTTTAAAAACTAAATATTGCCATAAGATTAAATCAAAATGCACTGTGTTAATGCTAATTCCCAATAAGGCATCTCAGCAGTATCCCAAGAACGACTGAGAGTTTTATGTTCAAACTCTTGGGGCTGCTTCTGCTCTTAAGATTTAACCAAATCAAAATAGCGTAAGTGTATCCAAGCTATCAAAGAAAGTAAACAGGTTTTTTTTGCGAATGATATCAAGTTTTCCATTTCAGGTCAACTAGACGAGGTATGAAACTAAATTAAACACTTCTATTTGTGTCCAGATTTTTAAGAGGGTGTATGTTGTTAAAAATTGCTGAAAATTTTTCTCCAGCATACAAATAGCAGGCCAAACTATAAATCTTCAAAAAAAACGACAAGATTTAAAGTATTATTTTTTTTTTCTCTGAAAAGACTATGTCAATATAAAACGAACAGAAATTAATTAAAAAAGCTTTTTCCACAAAATAAGTTTTTCAAAGAAAAGTAAAGAACTCCATTAAACAAAAATGAACAAAAATAAAATCAAATAATCTACCAAGCGTGAAACTACCACAAATCAGCATCAATAAATAAATGAAACCCATAACGAACAGAAATTACAATAAATAACCGAGTCAAACTCAAAACGAGCAGAAATTAACATAAATTGGGCTCAAAACCCCTATGTCTTCCCAAGGCCGGATCATAATTTGCACTTTACTGAAAAAAATACAAATGAATGTGCATTGTCAGTTTAATATACATATATTGATATTTAGTAATCAAAATCTTAATATTATTTGATTTATTAAAGTTATAAAAGCAAAAGCATTTATATTTTTTTTCAGTAAAGTGCAAATTATGATCTGGCCTTGGGAAGGTATAGGGGTTTTTAAACCAAAGTTATGTTAATCTCTGCTCGTTTTGAGTTTGACTCGGTTATTTATTGTAATTTCTGTTCGTTTTGGTTTTTATTTATTTATCGATGCTGATTTGTGGTAGTTTCACGCTTGGTAGATTATTTGATTTTATTTGGCTCATTTTAGTTTAATGGAGTTCTTTACTTTTCTTTGAGAAACTTATTTTGTGGAAAAAAGTTTTTTTAATTAATTTAATGAAAGAAACAATGCTTTATTCAAAATATCAAATATTTTGTTCGAAATACTACGTTACTTGAAATAAAATAAGGAAATATGCAATGATGTTGCTCAAACTGTATTGTTTCATGAAATAAACAAATTCTTTATTTAAAATACCGAATTGTTTATTCGAAATACTATTTTACTTGAAATAAAATGAGGAAATATGGAACGGCGTTGCTCAAATTGTATTGTTTAATTAAATAAACAAATACTTTATTCAAAATACCAAATATTTTATTTGAAATGCCATGTTGCTTGAAATAAAATGAGGAAATATGCAAAGCTATTGCTCAAATTGTATTGTTTCATAAAATAAGCAATTGTTTTATTCAAAACACTAAATATTTTATTTGACGTACTATGTTGCTTGAAATAAAAAAAAAAGAACAAATATGCAATGGTTTTCCCCAAATTGTATTATTTCATGAAATAAGCAAATGCTTTATTAAAAATACCAAATATTTTATTCGAAAAACTATGTTGCTTGAAAAAAAATAATGAGGAAATATGCAGTGGTGCTGGTCAAATGGTATTGTTTCATGAAATAAACAAATGATTTATTCAAAATACCAAATATTTCGTTCGAAATACTATGTAGCTTGAAATAAAAGGAAGAAATATTCGATGGTGCTGGTCAAATTGTATTGTTTCATCAAATAAGCAAATGCTTTATTCAATGTACTAAATATTTATTCAATATACTTTGTTGCTTGAAATAAAATGATGAAATCTGTAATAGTGTTGCTAAAATTTTATTGTTTCATGAAATAAGCAAATACTTTATTCAAAATACCAAATTTTTTATTCGAAATACTATGTTGCTTGAGGTAAAATGAGGAAATATGCAATGGTATTGCTCAAATTTTATTGTTTCATGAAATATATAATACTTTATTTAAAATATCAAATATCCTTGTTGCTTGAAATAAAATGAGGAAATATACAATGGTGTTGCTCAAATTGTATTGTTTCATGAAATAAGCACATGCTTTATTTAAAATACCAAATATTTGATTCGTAACACTCTGTTTCTTGAACTAAAATGAGGAAATATGCAATGGTGCTCGTGAAATTGTATTTTTTTCATGACATAATCAAATAATTTATTCAAAGTACCAAATATTTTAGTCGAAAAACTAGGATGCTTGAAATAAAAGCCGGAAATATGCAATGGTGCTGGTCAAATTATATTTTTTCATAAAATAAACAAGAGCTTTATTCAAAATACCAAATATTTTATACCAAATACTATGTTACTTGAAACAAATTAGGAAATATGCAATGATGTTGCTCAAATTGTATGGTTTCCTGAAATAAATAAATTCTTTATTTAAAATACCGACAAGTTTGTTCGAAATACTATGTTGCTTGAAATAAAATGAGAAAATATGCAACGGCGTTTGTCAAATTGTATTGTTTCATGAAATAAACAAATACTTTATTCAAAATACAAATTTTTTCATTCGAAATACTATGTTGCTTGAGATAAAATGAGGAAATATGCAAAGGTATTGCCCAAATTGTATTCTTTCATAAAATAAGCAATTGTTTTATTGAAAACACTAAATATTTTATTTGACGTGCTATGTTGCTTGAAATAACAAAAAAGAACAAATATGCAATGGTTTTCCCCAAATTGTATTATTTCATGAAATAAGCAAATGCTTTATTAAAAACACCAAATATTTTATTCGAAAAACTATGTTGCTTGAAAAAAAATAATGAGGAAATATGCAGTGGTGCTGGTCAAATGGTACTGTTTCATGAAATAAACAAATGATTTATTCAAAATACCAAATATTTTGTTCGAAATACTATGTAGCTTGAAATAAAAGAAAGAAATATTCGATGATGCTGGTCAAATTGTATTGTTTCATCAAATAAGCAAATGCTTTATTCAATGCACTAAATATTTATTCAATATACTTTGTTGCTTGAAATAAAATGATGAAATCTGTAATAGTGTTGCTAAAATTTTATTGTTTCATGTAATAAGCAAATACTTTATTCAAAATACCAAATTTTTTATTCAAAAAAATATGTTGGTTGAAATAAAATGATGAAATATGCAATGGTGCTGCTCAAATTTTATTGTTTCATGAAATATATAATACTTTATTTAAAATATCAAATATCCTTGTTGCTTGAAATAAAATGAGGAAATATACAATGGTGTTGCTCAAATTGTATTGTTTCATAAAATAAGCAATTGTTTTATTGAAAACACTAAATATTTTATTTGACGTGCTATGTTGCTTGAAATAAAAAAAAGAACAAATATGCAATGGTTTTCCCCAAATTGTATTATTTCATGAAATAAGCAAATGCTTTATTAAAAATACCAAATATTTTATTCGAAAAACTATGTTGCCTGAAAAAAAATAATGAGGAAATATGCAGTGGTGCTGGTCAAATGGTATTGTTTCATGAAATAAACAAATGATTTATTCAAAATACCAAATATTTCGTTCGAAATACTATGTAGCTTGAAATAAAAGGAAGAAATATTCGATGGTGCTGGTCAAATTGTATTGTTTCATCAAATAAGCAAATGCTTTATTCAAAATACTAAATATTTATTCAATATACTTTGTTGCTTGAAATAAAATGATGAAATCTGTAATAGTGTTGCTAAAATTTTATTGTTTCATGAAATAAGCAAATACTTTATTCAAAATACCAAATATTTTATTCAAAAAAATATGTTGGTTGAAATAAAATGATCAAATTTTATTGTTTCATGAAATATATAATACTTTATTTAAAATATCAAATATCCTTGTTGCTTGAAATAAAATGAGGAAATATACAATGGTGTTGCTCAAATTGTATTGTTTCATGAAATAAGCACAAGCTTTATTTAAAATACCAAATATTTAATTCGAAACACTCTGTTTCTTGAACTAAAATGAAGAAATATGCAATGATGCTCGTCAAATTGTATTTTTTCATGACATAAACAAATAATTTATCCAAAGTACCAAATATTTTAGTCGAAAAACTAGGATGCTTGAAATAAAAGCTGGAAATATGCAATGGTGCTGGTCAAATTATATTTTTTCATAAAATAAACAAGATCTTTATTCAAAATACCAAATATTTTATTCCAAATACTATGTTACTTGAAACAAATTAGGAAATATGCAATGATGTTGCTCAAATTGTATGGTTTCCTGAAATAAATAAATTCTTTATTTAAAATACCGACAAGTTTGTTCGAAATACTATGTTGCTTGAAATAAAATGAGGAAATATGCAACGGCGTTTGTCAAATTGTATTGTTTCATGAAATAAACAAATACTTTATTCAAAATACAAAAATTTTTATTCGAAATACTATGTTGCTTGAGGTAAAATGAGGAAATATGCAATGGTATTGCTCAAATTTTATTGTTCCATAAAATAAGTATTTGTTTTACTCAAAATACTAAATATTTTATTCGACGTAATATGTTGTTTGAAATAAAAAAATGAGGAAATATGCAATGGTTTTCCTCAAATTGTATCGTTTCATGAAATAAGCAAATGCTTTTTTCAAAATACCAAATATTTTATTCGAAAAACTATACTGCTTGAAAAAAAATAATGAAGAAATATGCAATGGTGCTGGTCAAATGGTATAGTTTCATGAAATAAGCAAATGATTTATTCAAAATACCAAATATTTCATTCGAAATACTATGTAGCTTGAAATAAAAGGAGGAAATATTCGATGGTGCTGGTCAAATTGTATTGTTTCATCAAATAAGCAAATGCTTTATTCAAAATACTAAATATTTTATTCAGTATACTATGTTACTTGAAATAAAATAATGAAATTTGTAATGGTGTTGCTAAAATTTTATTGTTTCATGAAATAAGCAAATACTTTATTCAAAATACCAAATATTTTATTCAAAATAATATGTTGCTTGAAATAAAATGATGAAATATGCAATAGTGTGGCCCAAACTGTATTGTTTCATGAAATAAATGATACTTTATTCAAAATGTCAAATATTGTATTCGAAATACAATGTTTCTTGAAATAAAATGAGGAAATACACAATTGAGTTGCTCAAATTGTATTGTTTCATGAAATAAGCACATGCTTTATCTAAAATACCAAATATTTAATTCGAAACACTCTGTTTCTTGAACTAAAATGAAGAAATATGCAATGATGCTCGTCAAATTGTATTATTTCATGAAATAATCAAATTCCTTGTTCAAAATACCAAATATTTTATTCGAAATACTATGTTACTTGAAATAAAATGAGGAAACACGCAGTGGTGCTGGTCAAATGGTATTGTTTCATCAATTAAACAAATGCTTCATTCAAAATACAAAATATTTTAGTCGAAAAACTAGGTTGCCTGAAATAAAATATGGAAATATGCAATGGTGCTGGTCAACTTGTATTGTTTCCTCAAATAAGCAAATGCTTTATTCAAAAATATTAAACATTTTATTTGATATACTATGTTGCTTGAAGTAAAATGATGATATATGTAATGGTGCTGCTCAAATATTATTTTTTCATGAAATTAACAAATGCTTTATTGAAAATACCAAATATTTTATTGGATATACTATATTGCTTGAAATAAATTGATAAAATATGCATTGATGTTGATTAAATTGTACTGTTTCATGAAATAAGCAACTCCTTTATGTGAAATACCAAATATTTTATTCAAAATTCAATGTTGCTTGAATTAAAATGAGGAAATATGTAACGGTGCTGCTCAAATTGTATTGTTTAATGAAAGAATCAGTGCTTTATTCAAAATATCAAATATATTTGTTCAAAGTACTACGTTGCTTGAAATAAAATCAGGAAATATGCAATGGTGTTGCTCAAATTGTATTTATTCATGAAATAAACAAACACTTAATTCAAAATATCAAATATTTTTATTACAAATACTAGGTTGCTTGAAATAAAATGAGGAAATGGTGTTGCTCAAATTGTATTGTTTCATGAAATAGACAAATTCTTTATTTGAAATACCGAATTGTTTTTTCGAAATATTATGTTGCTTGAAATAAAATTAGGAAATATAAAACTATGTTGCTCGAATTGTATTGTTTCATGAAATAAAAAAAATACTTTATTCAAAATTCCAAATATTTTATTCGAAATACTATGTTGCTTGAAATAAAATGCGGAAATATGCAATGGTGTTGCTCAAACTGTATTGTTTTATGAAATAAGTTAAGGTATTATTCAAAATATCAAATGTTTTATTTGAAATACTATGTTGCTTGAACTAAAATGAGGGACTATGCAATGATGTTGCTCAAATTGTGTTGTTTCAAGAAATAAGTAAATATTTTATTCAAAATTCCAAATATTTTATTCGAAATACTATTTTGCTTGAAATAAAATGATGAAATATGTACTGGTGATGCTGAAATTTTATTGTTTCATGAAATAAACAAACCCTTTATTCAAACTACTAAATATTTTATTCGAAATACTAGGTTGCTTGAAATAAACTGATGTGGAATATGCAATGGCGTTGCTCAAATTGTATTGTTTCATAAAATAAAGAAGAGCTTAATTCAAAATACCAAATATTTTGTTCCAAATACTATGTTGCTTGAAATAAATTAGGAAATATGCAATGATGTTGCTCAAATTGTATTTTTTCATGAAATAAACAAATAATTTATTAAAAATACCGAATAGTTTATTCGAAATACTATGTTGCTTGAAATAAAATGAGGAAATATGCAACGGCGTTGCTCAAATTGTATTGTTTCATGAAATAAACAAATACTTTATTCAAAATACCAAATATTTTATTCGAAATACTATGTTGCTTGAAATAAAATGAGGAAATATGCAATGGTGTTGCTCAAACTGTTTTTTTTAGGAAACAAGTAAATGCATGATACAAAATATCAAATATTTTATTTGAAATACTATGTTGCTAGAACTAAAATGAGGAAATATGCACTGATGTTGCTAAAATTGTATTGTTTCAAGAAATAAGTAAATGTTTTATTCAAAATTCCAAATATTTTATTCGAAATACTATGTTGCTTGAAATAAAATGACGAAATCTGTAACGGTGTTGGCCAAATTTTATTGTTTTACGAAATAAAAAAATCCTTTATTCAAACTACCAAATATTTGATTCGAAATACTAGGTTGCTTAAAATATTCTGATGTGGCATAAGCAATGGTGTTGATCAAATTGTATTTTATCATGAAATAAGTAAATGCTTTATTCAACATTCTATATATTTTATTCGAAATACTATGTTGCTTGAACTAAATTAGGAAATATGCAATGATGTTGCTCAAATTGTATTGTTTCATGAAATAAACGAGATTTTTATTCAAAATACCAAATATTTTATTCCAAATACTATGTTGCTTGAAATAAATCAGGAAATATGCAATGATGTTGCTCATATTGTATTTTTTCATGAAATAAACAAATTTCTTTATTTAAAATATCGAATAGTTTATTCGAAATACTTTGTTGCTTGAAAGAAAATGAAGAAATATGCAACAGCGTTGCTAAAATTGTATTGTTTCATGAAATAAACAAATACTTTTTTCAAAATACCAATTTTTTTATTCGAAATACTATGTTGCTTGAAATAAAATGAGGAAATATGCAATGGTGTAGCTCAAGTATTATTGTTTCATAAAATAAGCAATTGTTTTATTCAAAATACTAAATATTTTATTCGTTCACTATGTTGCTAGAAATAAAAAAATGAAATACGCAATCGTTCTCCTCAAATTGTATTGTTTCATGGAATAAGTAAATGCTTTATTCAAAATACCAAATATTTTATTCGAAAAACTATGTTGCTATAAAAAAAATAATGAGGAAATATGCAATGCTGCTGGTCAAATTGTATTGTTTCATGAAATAAGCAAATGATTTATTATAATACCAAATATTTCATTCGAAGTACTAAGTAGATTGAAATAAAACTACGAAATATTCGATGGTGCTGGTCAAATTCTATTGTTTCATCAAATAAGCAAATGCTTTATTCAAAATACTAAATCTTTTATTCAATATACTATGTTGCTTGAAATAAAATGATTAAATCTGTAATAGTGTTGCTAAAATTTTATTGTTTCATGAAATAGGCAAATACTTTATTCAACATACCAAATATTATATTCAAAATAATATGTTGCTTGAAATAAAATGATGAAATATTCAATAGTGTTACTCAAACTGTATTGTTTCATGAAATAAATAATACTCTATTCAAAATATCAAATATTTTATTCGAAAAACTATGTTGTTTGAAATAAAATGAGGAAATATATAATGGTGTTGCTCAAATTGTATTGTTTCATGAAATAAAAAAAAATTATTCAAAATACCAAATATTTTATTCGAAATACTATGTTGCTTGAAATAAAATGCGGAAATATGCAATGGTGTTGCTCAAACTGCATTGTTTTTTTAAATAAGTAAAGGTATAATTCAAAATATCAAATATTTTATTTAGAATACTATGTTGCTTGAACTAAAATGAGGGAATATGCAATGATGTTGCTCATATTGTATTGTTTCAAGAAATAAGTAAATGTTTTATTTAAAATACCAAATATTTTATTCGAAATACTATGTTGCTTGAAATAAAATGATTAAATATGCAATGGTGTCGCTCGAATTTTATTGTTTCATGAAATAAACAAATCCTTTATTCAAACTACCAAATATTTTATTCGAAATACTAGGTTGCTTGAAATACACTGATGTGGAATATGCAATGGTGTTGCTCAAATTGCATTGTTTCATGAAATAAAAAAGAGTTTAATTCAAAATACCAAATATTTTGTTCCAAATACTATGTTGCTTGAAATAAATTAGGAAATATGCAATGATGTAGCTCAAATTGTATTTTTTCATAAAATAAACAAATTCCTTATTTAAAATACCGAATAGTTTATTCGAAATACTATGTTGCTTCAAATAAAATGAGGAAATATGCAACGGCGTTGCTCAAATTGTATTGTTTCATGAAATAAACAAATACTTTATTCAAAATACGAAATTTTTTATTCAAAATACTATGTTGCTTGAAATAAAATAAGGAAATATGCAATGGTGTTGCTCAAGTTGTATTGTTTCATAAAATAAGCAATTGTTTTATTCAAAATACTAAATATTTTATTCGACGTACTATGTTGCTTGAAATAAAAAAAATGAGGAAATAATCAATGGTTTTAATCAAATTGTATTGTTTCATGAAATAAGCCAATGCTTTATTCAAAATACCAAATATTTTATTCGAAATATTATGTTGCTGGAAATAAAATGAGGAAATATGCAATGGTGTTGCTCAAGTTGTATTGTTTCATAAAATAAGCAATTGTTTTATTCAAAATACTAAATATTTTATTCGACGTACTATGTTGCTTGAAATGAAAAAAATGAGGAAATAATCAATGGTTTGCCTCAAATTGTATTGTTTCATGAAATAAGCAAATGCTTTATTCAAAATACCAAATATTTTATTCGAAATATTATGTTGCTGGAAATAAAATGAGGAAATATGCAATGGTGTTGCTCAAGTTGTATTGTATCATGAAATAAGTAAATGCTTTATTCAACCTTCCAAATATTTTATTCGAAATACTACGTTGCTTGAAATAAATTAGGAAATATGCAATGATGTTGCTCAAACTGTATTGTTTCATGAAATAAACAAATTCTTTATTTAAAATATAGAATAGTTTATTCGAAATACTATGTTGCTTGAAATATAATGAGGAAATATGCAACGGCGTTATTCAAATTGTATTGTTTCATGAAATAAACAAATACTCTATTAAAAATATCAAATATTTTATTCGAAATGCTATGTTGCTTGAAATAAAATGAGGATATATGCAATGGTGTTGCTCAAGTTGTATTGTTTCATAAAACAAGCAATTGTTTTATTCAAAATACTAAATATTTTATTCGACGTACTATGTTGCTTGAAATTAAAAAAAATGAGGAAATGTGCAATGGTTTTCCTCAAATTGTATTGTTTCAAGAAATAAGCAAATGCTTTATTCAAAATACCAAATATTTTATTCGAAATATTATGTTGCTGGAAATAAAATGAGGAAATATGCAATGGTGTTGCTCAAGTTGTATTGTTTCATAAAATGAGCAATTGTTTTATTCAAAATACTAAATATTTTATTCAACGTACTATGTTGCTTGAAATAAAAAATGAGGAAATATGCAAAGCTTTTCCTCAAATTGTATTGTTTTATGAAATAAGGAAATGCTTTATGAAAAATACTAAATATTTATTCGAAATACTATGTTGCTTGAATTAAAATGAGGAAATATAAAACGATGTTGCTCAAATTGTATTGTTTCATGAAACAAACAAATACTTCCTTTAAAACACCAAATATTTTATTCGAAATACTATGTTGCTTGAAATAAAATGAGGAAATATTCAATGGTGTTGCTCAAACTGTATTTTTTTATGAAATAAGTAAATGCATGATACAAAATATCAAATATTTTATTTGAAATGCTATGTTGCTTGGACTAAAATGAGGAAATATGCAATGGTGTTGCTAAAATTGTATTTTTCAAGAAACAAGTAAATGTTTTATTCAAAATACCAAATATTTTATTCGAAATACTATGTTGCTTGAAATAAAATGACGAAATATGTAACGGTGTTGGTCAAATTTTATTGTTTTACGAAATAAACAAATCCTTTATTCAAACTACCAAATATTTTATTCGAAATACTAGGTTACTTGAAATAAACTGATGTGGAATATGCAATGGTGTTGATCAAATTTTATTGTATCATGAAATAAGTAAATGCTTTATTCAACATTCCAAATATTTAATTTGAAATACTATGTTGCTTGAAATAAATTAGGAAATATGCAATGATGTTACTCAAATTGTATTGTTTCATGAAATAAACGAGATTTTTATTCAAAATACCAAATATTTTATTCCAAATACTATGTTGCTTAAAGTAAATTAGGAAATATGCAATGATGTTGCTCAAATTATATTGTTTCATGAAATAAACAAATTCTTTATTTAAAATACCGAATAGTTTATTCGAAATACTATGTTGCTTGAAATAAAATGAGGAAATATAAAACGATGTTGCTCAAGTTGTATTGTTTCATGAAACAAACAAATACTTTCTTCAAAATACCAAATATTTTATTTGAAATACTATGTTGCTTAAAGTAAAATGAGGAAATATGCAATGGTGTTGCTCAAGTAGTATTGTTTCATAAAATAAGCACTTTGCACTTTACTGAATACATAAAATTTGCACTTTACTGAAAAAAATTAAATATATTTACTTTTATAACTTTAATAAATCAAATAATATTAACATTTTGGATACTAAATATCTGTATATGTATATTAAAATGACAATGCATATTCATTTATATTTTTTCAGTAAAGTGCAAATTTTGTTCTGGCCTTTGGAAGGCATAGGGGTTTTGCGCCCAACTTATTTTAATTTCTGCTCGTTTTGAATTTGACTCGGTTATTTATTATAATTTCTGTTCTTTTTGGGTTTAATTTATTTATCGATGCTGATTTGTGGTAGTTTCATGCTTGGTAGATTATTTGATTTTATTTTTGCTCGTTTTTTTATTAATGGAGTTCTTTACTTTTCTTTGAAAAACTTATTTCGTGGAAAAAGTTTTTTAAATTAATTTCTGTTCGTTTTATATTGACATAGTTTTTTCAGGGAAAAAGAAAATAATACTTTAAATCTTTTCTTTTTTTTAAGACTTTATAGTTTGGCCGGCTATTTGTATGCTGGAGAAAAATTTTCAGCAATTTTTAACAGCATACACCCTTTTAAAAATCTGGACACAAATAGTTCTGTTTAATTTAGTTTCATACCACCTCTAGTTGACCTGAAATGGAAAACTTTATTCCATTCGCAAAAAAATTCTGTTTACTTTCTTTGATAGCATGGATACACTTACGCTATTTTGATATGGTTAAATATTAAGCGCAGAAGTAGCCCCGAAAGTTTGAACATAATACCCTCAGTCGTTCTTGGGATACTGCTGAGATGCCTTATTGGGAATTAGCATTAACACAGTGCATTTTGGTTTAATCTTAAGGCAAAATTTAGTTTTTAAACATAATCGGCAAATGGGAGGGTGGGCGTGGGAGGTTGGGAGTGGGAGGGGGATCAGTTGCCCTCCAGTCAGTTTCGACTATTAAAAAGGGGATCAGCCCTTTCTTTTTTCAATGGAATGAGCCCTTGTCGAAGTTCCCACGACAACTCCTTCGATACGAAGTGCCCTGGTCTAATCAACAACAACAACAAAAAATAATACATTATACCCACATCAATCTTTACTATAAAAAATTCAAGCCTTCCAATCACTTTCGACTTTAAAAAGGGCACTAAGCCTTTCGATTTCCAATCGAATGAGCCCTTTTTGAAGCGACAACGCTTTCTATAAAAACCTTATATACCCCCAGGGCATAAATTACAACCCTTACCCTAAGGTCTGTTAGGGTGGTTGTCATCCTCTTTTACCAAATTTCCAGAACTTTCAACTACGTTAAACAAAATGGCTATCTCAAAATTATGATTGGATGTGTTTGGGAAAATGGTGTCTGTGAGAGGGGTGGTAGTCGCTCTCAGATCACTTTCAACCATTAAAAATGGCCCTAGCCCTTTCAATTTCCAATCAAATGAGCTCTTTTGAGCTTTCTACGACAAAACTTTCAACAAAAATTTTATATGCCCCCAGGGTATAACTTACAACCCTTGCCCTGAGTGCTGGGGGGGGGTGTGTGTGTCATTCTCAAAGACCTAAATTCCAGAACTTTCTAATACGTTGAATAAAATGGCTATCTAAAAATTTTGATTGGATGTTTTTGGAGGAAGGGTGGGCGTGAGAGGGGGGTTAGTTACCCTCCAATCACTTTCGACCATTACAAAGGGTACTAGCCCTCTCAATTTCCAATTGAATGAGCCCCTTTTGAAGTTTTACGACAACTTTATCTATAAATACCTTATATGCCCCCAGGGCAGAACTTACAACCTTTTCCCTTTGGGCTCTGGGGGGTTTGTCATCCTTAAATACATAATTTCCAGAACTTTCAACTACGTTTAACAAAATGGCTATCTCTAAACATTGATTGAATGTTTTTGGGGAAATGGTGATCGTAAGATGGGGGTTAGCTACTCTCCACTCACTTTCGACTATTAAAAAGGGCAATTTCAATTTTCAATCAAGCGAGCCCTTTTTGAAATTTCTATAACAAATTTCTATATATACTTTATATGCCCCCAGGGCATAACTGTCAACCCTTACACTGAGGGTTCTGAGGGGGGTTATCATCCTAAAAGACCTAATTTCAAGAACTTTCAACTACGTTGAACAAAATGGATATCTGAAAATATTGATTGGATGTGTTTGGAAAAATGGTGGGTGTGAGAGGGGCGTTAGTCACTCTCCGGTCACTTTCAACTATTAAAAAAGGCACTAACCCTCTCAATTTCCAATTGAATGAGCCCTTTTGAAGTTTTTACGCTTTCAATAAAAACCTTATATGCCCCAAGGGCATAACTTACAACCCTTGTCCTAAGGGCTGTAAGGGAGGGGGGAGGTTTTGTCATCCTTAAAGACCTAATTTCCAAAACTTTCAACTACGTTGAATAATATGGCTATCTAAAATATTGATTGGATGTGTTTGGGATATGTTGAAAAGATGGGCTTGAGAGGGGTGTTAGTTGCCTTCAAATCTCTTTCGACTATTAAAAAGGGCACTAGTCCTTTGAATTTCCAATCAAATGAGCCGTTTTTCAAGTTTCTACGACAAAGATTTCAATGAAAACCTTATATGCCCTCAGGGCATAACTTATAACCCTTGTCCTGAAGACTGTGGGGGGAGTGTCCTGCTCAAAGGAATAATTTCCTGAACTATGAAGTGCGTGGAACAAAATGGCTATCTCAAAACCTTTAATGGATGTGTTTGGGGAAATGGTGGCCGTGGAAGGGGTGTTAGTTGCTTTCCAATCACTTTCGATAATTAAAAAGGGTACCAGTCATTTCAATTTCCAATCAAATGAGCCCTTTTTGAAGTTTCTACGACAACACGTTCTATAAAAACCTTATATGCCCCTTGGGGATAATTTACAACCCTTGCTCTGAGGGCTGGTGGGGGGGGGTTATCCTCAAAGACCTAATTTCCAGAACTTAATACTACGTTGAATAAAATGGCTATCTCAAAATTATGATTCGATATGTTTGGGGAAAAGGTGGGCGTGAGAGGCGGGTTAGTTGCCCTCTAATCACTTTCGACTATTAAAAAGGGCACTAGCCCTTTGAATTTCCTATCGAATAGCCATTATTGAAGTTTCTACGACAACACCTTCTATAAAAAACCTTATATGCCCCCAGGGCATAAATTACAACCCTTGCCCTAAGGGCAGTGGGGGACTTAAATGCCAAATAAACTACTCTCTAGGTAGCCATTTTGAAATAGGCCTAGCCTAGTAGGTATTTTAAAATCGTATTCAGAGTAGCTTATAGTCATCAACACTTTCTTAAACCACTAACTAACCCTAAAGCTTATAAAAATTCTCGTTGGCAATAGTTTTTGTTACTTGCTGGTAGCATGTTCGAATAAGACCTGGTTTGCAACAATATTTTCAAAAGGAAATATTACAGAGACTAAAAGCGTCTAGATCAGTGGTTCCCAACCGGTTTCGGACCCATGCCCCATCTAAACATTTCTAAAATCCCGATACCCCTCTCATGATATTTAAATTTTGTTATTCAAAACTTTACGCATATATCCACCTGAAGGAAGCTTAAAAGGCCGTGCGCCTCTAGGTATTATACCAATGAAAAATATTGTCTGAATTCAACACATTTTATACAATGTATACCATCTTTGCAATGCTATCATCTATCTTTTTTGCCCTTTAAATGCATATAAATGTGACGTGATTCACCTGAAAAATGTTTTTTCTCCAAAATTAGGGCTCTGAATTATAATTAGCCGAAAAAAACGTCCTTCTCGCGACCCACCAAAATATTGTCATGCCTCACCGGTGGGGTCTGCACCCCACGTTGGAATTCACAGGTCTAAATAATTATCTTTTCCGTAAATCCATAATCCGTAAGTTCTTCATCTAGAGTCGAAATTTATCCTTTTTTATAAACCCATTCCTCGAATTTGTAATGCTTGAATAACCTTTAAGGATGTATTAAACTATTTTTTAATCTAAACTTAAACGTGTCAACAATTAAAACAACAATTCCAAGAGAATATCTTTTCCATGGTATAATGTTCAAATGCTACCCGAAAAAGACAGAAGGGCAACTAATACAAATTGCTATTTTTTTTTTTACAAACTTTGACTGTGTACAAGTCCTCGTCCATAAAATTGTATTTCCAGGAAGAGTTATTACAGCTATAGTCACAGGAATCAATTCAATTTTCAAATATGTTAACTTTGTATATATAAATAGGATGACCCGTTTTAAAATCACCTTATTTTAACTTCTAGATATACAAAAGATGTAACTCCAACATATATAAGTGTATTAAGAAAACCAATTGACCGCCTGTTTTTGTGGTATTTAGAAACGCACTATAGCCGAACTAGCCGAACGACAAAACATCTAATCACTGGAAAAGGTGTGTGCTTTATCTTTTGTGCCTCATATGTATTTTATTTTGTTTGATGCTTAAGATCACAACTTTCATTAATTCACTGCATTAACAGAAGCAATACAACAGTTGCTATTCGGTATTATTAATTTTTTTTTAATTAGTTTTTTTTAACTAGTATTTTCTAAAAATTTCTTGTGCATTGCTGTATTCTCCAATGTTCTTGTTTCAGAGCCATTCCATACGGGGGGGGGGGGGTGACCGTAGCAAGCTTCACCTGGAACTGCGTGGCTGGGGGACATTGCGAACAAGATTTGTTTTAAAAGATATTGTTAAGGCTATTTTATAGTTCACATAAAATGTCCTGTTTATTTCCCATATGAAAAATTAAACTGTGTTAAATGAAAATTATTTTTATTGTTTTTTTTTGAGAATCTAAACCCAATCTCTCCAAACTGTCATTATCATCTCAAAAACGAACCGATTCTCTCTCTCTCTCTCTCTTTTTTTTCTCTCTATCAAATCTTTTTTAGCAGCTGAAAACCCATCTGTATTCTCACAACAAATACAGATTAGATTTTCAAGCGATGGGACTGTTATAAATTCCCTGATTTTTAGTTTTCCCTTCATTTTTTATTTTACGTCTACATTTTAAAGGACAGTAATATTGGCATTGCCATATTTAAAAATTAAATATCTGGAATTTTGCAAAATATGCTAATCATCTCCTAAAATGTATACTTCAGTTCAATTGCTTCTTGTAGGGGGGAATAACATTTAAGAAGCATCTTGGTTGACAAGCAGGGGTGGGATTAAGACTAAAAAAATCTATTATGGCTCCACTTTGAAATTAGTTTCTCTTTTTAGTAAAGATTATATGATTGTTGTATCTTGTGAGTGGGGGTAGGGTGGAGTGGGGGGATACTTTCGGCTGAGCCTTGTATTTTGGGAAAAAATTGGAGCTAGAACTTCAATATTTTATGGTTGGTAATTTTCACATAAAAAGAACGTCGACACTATTTTACTGACAACATATTTCGGCGCAGAATTAACAATATATTTCCGCGCAGAAACATATTTGGGCGATTTGTGCTTCTACTATCATTTGTTAGTCCTTAAATGTACTCTTCACTTTTCTAAGGACACGGATGAAGGATGGCAGATTGCCAAAGATCGTCCTTTTCGGCCAACCTTCTAGGACCGACCAAAAAACAGGTCAACCCCGAACGGAGTTAGGAGGATGTCGTAAGGAAAGAATCAATGGAAATTGGATCTTCTTTGGAGTGTGTAAAGAGGGAGGTTTTGAACAGACTGGGATGGAGGAAGGGCGTTTGTAACTGTGTTGGCCTCAGACCGCTTAGTGCAGCAGTTATTTGTTAGTAGTAATAGTGGTAATTGTTATGGAAGTGGGTGTTGTTGCCATGAGTTTAAATCCTTAACTGATTTTGTTTTCACAGTAGAAACCAATAATTGTCATTGTTTTGTTTTTTCTATAGCAAGAACAAGGTTACCTTCGCTAAACAATTGACTGCTTCAAATTGATTCTTTTCTCTTTTCTTCTTCTTTGTCGTTTGCTCTTCTTCTTCTTTGTCGTTTGCTCTAGCTTTGAAGAGATTTGAATCAATATGTATTTGAACATGTTAACATAGTCGCACCGCGAGGAGAATTGGAATATTTCTAATTTAAATCAAAGGGTTGAGCATATTTATAATCAAAAAATACTAAGTTTTCTTTCGAATATTAGAAAACCAAATGAACCATCTACTTTGGGACATTTCCTTCTATTCTGAGGCATCCTTGACAAAGAATAGTCAATACATTATTTCTAGCTATATAGTCAATATAATCACACAGCCAATTACAATAGTCCCCAGCCAATTACGTAGTAATTTCTAAGTGATATTAAGTTTTGTCTTGAAGATTAGGCACCGAAATGAACACTGTACCTTGGGACAAGGTGACCTTGACTAAGAGCAGTCAACACAATATTTCTAAGTATATAGTCAATACAATTATATAGCCAATTACATAGTCAATACAATTAAAGTATTTCTAATTTAAATAAGTGGCTAGAGCATAATTATACTCTAAAGAATACTAAGTTTGGTTTTGAAGATTAGAAACCCAAACGAGCCCTTTACTTTGGGACATTTCTTTCTATTCTGAGGCAACCTTGACTAAAAGCAGTCAATAAAAAAAGCTCATATTTCGAGCCGCTTCATTTCTTCCCAATAGACATGATTAGTTTCAAGCATAAAATTGGCTAACCTGTACACCCCAATTGACACGATTAGTTTGTGTCTATTTCTAGAAATAGATGAGCAAAATACGGGTCTTGGCTAGGGTATTCCTTTGTGCATCGCTTTAATACAGTATACAATAGATACTCGACCATAGGTCTTAGAGAGCTTTATTAAGTTTGTGACATATCTAGGAGCCCATGCTGTTTGAGCCTCGCGAAAAATATCCCAACACCTGCATGATACCTTTAGATTATGTCAGGGTCTAATAAATTTATGGCAGGCTAGAATGGAAGGGTTTTTGATTTGTGGGTGCTATATTTTTTTGGAATGAAGTCCGTCCTAGCCATTGAAGATTTCAAATATGTATATGGAATAATTTTATTTTGAAGGTGGGCGGGGACTTGATTTTGCTAATTAGCTTAACGGGATGTTAATGAAGGTGATTCTTTGTTTCCGTGGGCATGCAGTGCTTAGAAGGTAAAATTCAAGCGCAAATAACTTTTAATACCTCAACTCTACAAGACCAAATAAAAGGTCACTTGTTGGTAAAATCTTGCGGTAATATCTTAACAGTATTATTGTCTAGACAAAACCTAGGGGCGTATCTGAAACTGAAACTTTTGACAGGAAATCTAGATATAACTCTGAAAGTAACAGTTAGCGAGGATTAAAAAAAAAAAAACAAATGGAAACGGAGATTTAAACATGAAATTTTAACAGTGTTATTGAATAATTCGGTGATATTGGGTTGTCTCTGACATTGAGATATCTGCCCCTTGGGATTTCTTGCCATCTTATCAAGATAATAATTTCCAGGAGATCATAAATTTATTAATTATTTGGAGTGGATATCAATGCAAGCGTAATATCCAAACAGTGTTGTGTACTTGTCTTGAACAGTGATGAAATACTGTGATATTAGATGCTCTGATCTGGTCTTGTCTAGGGATTTAGGTTTGATTCCTGTCGCTATATCAGAGGCAACGCTATACCGTTGCCTATAGTAAAGGCCTTACGGCTCCGATGTTTTATTATTATTATTTTTTTCCCAAAGGCATTTCATATGGAAGGGGTCGTCGTAGAAACTTCAAAGGGAGCTCATTCGAACGGAAATCGAGAGTTCTAGTGCCCTATTTAAGGGTCAAAAGTGATTGGATGGCAACTAGTCCCCCCTCCCCACGCCCATGATTCCCCCAAACACATCTAATCAAAATTTTGAGATAGTCATTTTGTTCAGCGTAGTTGATTTTCAAATAGATAATATGTTTTAGAGGAGAACCCCCTTCCACAACCCTCTGGGCAAGGGTTTTAAGTTATGCCTAAGGGCCATATAAGAGCGATGTTGGTACAATATATTATTTATTATTATTTTTTTCCTTTAGAGCAGGGCACTTCGTATCGAAGAAGTTGTCGTAGAAACTTCGAAAAGGGCTCATTCAATTAGAAATTGGAGTGGCTTGTGCCCTTCTTAATAGTCAAAAGTGATTGGAGGCAACTAACACCCATTCCACGCCCACCATTTTCCGAAACACATCCAATCAAAATTTTGAGATAGCCATTTTGTTCAGCGTAGTTGATTTCCAGATAAAAATTATGTTTTAAGGAGGACACTCCCCACAGCCTTCAGGGAAAGGGTTGTAAGTTATGCCCTGGGGACATACAAGGTTTTTATAGAAGGCGTTGTCGTAGAAACTTCAAAAAAGGCTCATTCGATTGGAAATTCAAAGAGCTAGAGCCCTTTTTAATAGTCGAAAGTGATTGGAGGGCAACTAACCCCCTTTCTCACGCAAACCTTTTCCCCAAACACATCCAATCAAAATTTTGATATAGCCATTTTTTTTCAACCTAGTTTTAAATTCTGGAAATTAGGTCTTTGAGGATGACAACCCTCTTCCCCCCACAGCCCTCAAGGCAAGGGTTGTAAGTTATGCCCTGGGGGCATATAAGGTTTTGTATAGACAGCGTTGTCGTAGAAACTTAAGAAAGGGCTCATTCGATTGGAAATTTAAATGGCTAGTTCCTTTTTTAATGGTTGAAATTGATTCTAAGGCAACTGACACCCGTTCCACGCCCACCATTTCCACAAACACATCCAAACAAAATTTTGATATAGCCATTTTGTTCAACATAGTTGAAAGTTCTGGAAATTATATGTTTGAGCAGGACACTCGGTATATATGGTTCTTATTGAAGGAATAGTCATAAGAACTTCAGAGAGGGCTCATTTGATAGGAAATTGAAAGTTCTAGGTCACGTTTTAAGCGTCAAAAGATATTGGAGGGTAGCCAGCTTCCCCCCCCAACTCCCCCCGAACCTCTTTTTCCCAAATGCATGCAATAAAAATTTTAAGATAGTTATTTTGTTAAAAATAATTCAGAGATCATATAAAAAAAATCGGTGTCGACACAACATCCAAGGGCCTGGGGGCAGGCGTTATAAGTTATATCCTGGGGGCATATATGGGTCTTATGGATGGGATACTCGTATTAACTTCAAAGAGGGCTCATTTGATTGGAAAGTGAAAGATCTAGTTCGCTTTTTAAGAGTCAAAAGAGATTGGAGGGCACCTAGCCCCCCCCCCTCCACGCCCTATTCCCTCAAACCCATCCGATAAGAACTTTGAGAACGCTTTTATTAAAAATAGTTCAAAGACCATATAACAAAAACTCCGGGGTCGACACAGCCCCCCAGGGCCCGAGGGCAGGTGTTGTAAGTTATGCCCTGGGGGAATATATGGTTATTATTGAAGGGATGCTGGTAAAAACTTCAGCGATGGCTCATTTGATTGGGAGTTGAAAGTTCTAGTTCAGTTTTTTAGAGTCAAAAGAGATTGGAGGCAACTAGCCCCCCCACGCCCCTTCTTCCCCAAATGCATCCAATAAAAATTTTGAGGTAGCTTAAGTTAAAAATTGCTCAGAAGTCAGATAACAAAAACTCAGGTGTCGTCACAACCCCCCAGGGCCCGGGGCAGGCGTTGTAAGTTATACCCTGGGGCATATATGGATCAAATGAAAGGGATGCTCGTATAAACTTCAGAGAGGGCTCATTTCATTGGAAATTGAAAGTTCGAGCTCACTTTTTAATAGTCAAAAGAGATTCGAGGGCAGCTAGCCACCCCCCCCCCCCTAACGCCTTCTTTTTCCAAGCCCATCTGATGAAAATTTTGAGATAGTCATTTTGTTAAAAATAGTTCAAAGGCCATATAAAAAAAATCGGTGTCGACACAACATCCAAGGGCCTGGGGGCAGGCGTTATAAGTTATGTCCTGGGGGCATATATGGGTCTTATGGATGGGATACTCGTATTAACTTCAAAGAGGGCTCATTTGATTGGAAAGTGAAAGTTCTAGTTCGCTTTTTAAGAGTCAAAAGAGATTGGAGGGCACCTAGCCCCCCCTCCCCCCCCCCCTCCACGCCCTTTTCCCTCAAACCCATCCGATAAGAACTTTGAGAACGCTTTTATTAAAAATAGTTCAAAGACCATATAACAAAAACTCCGGGGTCGACACAGCCCCCCAGGGCCCGAGGGCAGGTGTTGTAAGTTATGCCCTGGGGGAATATATGGTTATTATTGAAGGGATGCTGGTAAAAACTTCAGCGATGGCTCATTAGATTGGGAATTGAAAGTTCTAGTTCAGTTTTTTAGAGTCAAAAGAGATTGGAGTAGTAAGTCATATAAAGGTTTCACCAGTGATTGCGTAATATGCCTTACCACGGGCCATGCATCTATATATTTGAACCCTACGCCTGAGGCATAGATATGTGTGTAGGTTTTCAAGTAATTGGGTTACCAGGGTCATTTGCCTGCCAAGAGGAACGAGTATAACTTGATTGGTGATTAGGATTTGAATATTTTTTAGGTTAAATCCGTGGTCATTCATCTGTAAGTTGATTAGTAGGTTTTTTTTTTTTTAAACTTGGCTAATAGGTTTTTAAACCTATTACTACGAACCCTACATGCATTCCATTTTTGGAACTAGGAGCGTGATTGTGTGTGATGCTATCAGACTGGTTTCGTTTCATGAGTTCATTAATAGAAGGACTAATGTTTTTTGAAAAGGGTAATTACTTCTTTAGTTTACGAGATTTGCGAATTTTTTTTGCGAAATATATTTGCGTAAAGGTATTGCGAAGGTTAAGAATGCCTCACGTGTAATTAAAGAATGATAATGCTTGCATCAACAATACAAAGAATAAGCTCAGATACTTAATAGATTTGACGCTTACAAGAGACATTCCTAGAAAGTATTCAATAGCTTAATTGAAAAGTAGCGATAGAATGACATTGTGACTTGACCTAGCTTTACCTCGCCGATGTGGTCTGTATAATACATAAGTAACGTTTGAAAAATATTGTCAATTTAAAAAGAAATGGCTGAAAAGTGTTTTGAGGGGGATGGGTTGCATGGAGGGGTGAGTTGCACGAGGGTTCAGTTAAAGGGGATACAGTAGCACGGGGGGTTTCGGTTATACACGGGTTCAGTTACAAGGGGGATTCAGTTGCACGGGGGGTACCCTTTTTTCGAAAATCGGGCTCCCTGTTTTCAAAATCCCTTTTTCTTCTGAGGCTTGGAGCATTTGGTGGCTAGATATTAAACGTAATGAAATTTATATAATTGCAATCTGCATAAAAACCCAATTCCTGTCAATTGTTATCAAAATTCCATTTTTGAGTTTTGGTTACAACTATAAATAAGGCTATCGTGTCTTTCTGAACTTTCTGTGCGAGGCAGGGGTTACTATTTAGTTTAAATAATTCTAGGAGGAATTGAGTTTTGTGGATGGTGTTGAAAAATGGTACTTGTTAAATATTCGGGTAAACATACGACTAAGAAACGCTTCACTATAAATAAGGCTATCGTGTCTTTCTGTGCGAGGCAGGGGTTACTATTTAGTTTAAATAATTCTAGGAGGAATTGAGTTTTGTGGATGGTGTTGAAAAATGGTACTTGTTAAATATTCGGGTAAGCATACGACTAAGAAACGCTTCACTATAAATAAGGCTATCGTGTTTTTCCGAACTTTCTAGGGCGGTGGTAACTATTTAGTTTAAATAATTCTAGGAGGAATTGAGTTTTATGGATGGTATGGAAAAATGGTACTTGTTAAATATTCGGGTAAACATACGACTAAGAAACGCTTCACTATAAATAAGGCTATCGTGTTTTTCCGAACTTTCTAGGGCTGTGGTAACTATTTAGTTTAAATAATTCTAGGAGGAATTGAGTTTTGTGGCTGGTGTGGAAAAATGGTACTTGTTAAATATTCGGGTAAACATACGACTAAGAAACGCTTCACTATAAATAAGGCTATCGTGTTTTTCCGAACTTTCTAGGGCGGTGGTAACTATTTAGTTTAAATAATTCTAGGAGGAATTGAGTTTTATGGATGGTATGGAAAAATGGTACTTGTTAAATATTCGGGTAAACATACGACTAAGAAACGCTTCACTATAAATAAGGCTATCGTGTTTTTCCGAACTTTCTAGGGCGGTGGTAACTATTTAGTTTAAATAATTCTAGGAGGAATTGAGTTTTATGGATGGTATGGTAAAATGGTACTTGTTAAATATTCGGGTAAACATACGACTAAGAAACGCTTCACTATAAATAAGGCTATCGTGTTTTTCCGAACTTTCTAGGGCGGTGGTAACTATTTAGTTTAAATAATTCTAGGAGGAATTGAGTTTTGTGGCTGGTGTGGAAAAATGGTACTTGATAAATATTCGGGTAAACATACGACTAAGAAACGCTTCACTATAAATAAGGCTATCGTGTTTTTCCGAACTTTCTAGGGCGGTGGTAACTATTTAGTTTAAATAATTCTAGGAGGAATTCAGTTTTATGGATGGTATAGTAAAATGGTACTTGTTAAATATTCGGGTAAACATACGACTAAGAAACGCTTCACTATGAATAAGGCTATCGTGTTTTACCGAACTTTCTAGGGCGGTGGTAACTATTTAGTTTAAATAATTCTAGGAGGAATTGAGTTTTGTGGCTGGTGTGGAAAAATGGTACTTGTTAAATATTCGGGTAAAAATACGACTAAGAAACGCTTCACTATAAATAAGGCTATCATGTTTTTCCGAACTTTCTAGGGCGGTGGTAACTATTTAGTTTAAATAATTCTAGGAGGAATTGAGTTTTATGGATGGTATGGAAAAATGGTACTTGTTAAATATTCGGGTAAACATACGACTAAGAAACGCTTCACTATAAATAAGGCTATCGTGTCTTTCCGAACTTTCTAGGGCGGTGGTAACTATTTAGTTTAAATAATTCTAGGAGGAATTGAGTTTTATGGATGGTATGGAAAAGTGGTACTTGTTAAATATTCGGGTAAACATACGACTAAGAAACGCTTCACTATAAATAAGGCTATCGTGTTTTTCCGATTTTTCTAGGCGGGTGTAACTATTTAGTTTAAATAATTCTAGGAGGAATTGAGTTTTATGGATGGTATGGAAAAATGGTACTTGTTAAATATTCGGGTAAACATACGACTAAGAAACGCTTCACTATAAATAAGGCTATTGTGTTTTTCTGAACTTTCTAGGGCGGTGGTAAGTATTTAGTTTAAATAATTCTAGGAGGAAAAATGGTACTTGTTAAATATTCGGGTAAACATACGACTAAGAAACGCTTCACTATAAATAAGGCTATTGTGTTTTTCTGAACTTTCTAGGGCGGAGGTAACTATTTAGTTTAAATAATTCTAGGAGGAATTGAGTTTTATGGATGGTATGGAAAAATGGTACTTGTTAAATATTCGGGTAAACATACGACTAAGAAACGCTTCACTATAAATAAGGCAATTGTGTTTTTCCGAACTTTCTAGGGCGGGGGTAACTATTTAGTTTAAATAATTCTAGGAGGAATTGAGTTTTATGGATGGTATAGAAAAATGGTACTTGTTAAATATTCGGGTAAACATACGACTAAGAAACGCTTCACTATTTTCTTTACTTGGTGGTCATTAAAAACGAAATTTTTGTGTTAAATAAGTAGTTTTTGTATCTTTTAAAAGAGCTTTACGGGGATTGAGAGACTCAGTTGCCGGATTCCGTGTGATTTTTCTTCTTTTCAGTAAAGACATTCGATATCCTCAAAGTGTTTAATTCAAACTTTTTTTTAACTTCGAAATTTTTCAACTTTATTTATTTTTTCTTTTTGTACATAACTTAAAATGTCAAAATATGCTTACAGTTCTAACAATTGCGCTCTGTGATTGGTCAGAGACACGATGTGACTTTCCCACTGGTATTCTATGACCGGTTATTGACACTACCTAATCTATTGCATGTATTAAATCAGTATTTTTTACGCAGTGGAACGATAAACACATAAGTCATATCTTTAAAAAAAAAGTGAAGATGGAGCATTTTAATAAAGTGTGTTTACATAACAAGGTTATTGTAGCATTGAATGCTGACAAAGAGAAGTATTTAAACTTTGAAACAAGTACAGGTGGTAGCACTATTGGAAATGTATGCATGCATTGTCATGACAGTAAGGAATTAAATTTCTTTGGAATACCGAAAAAATTCAACTCTTATGTTGGTGGTTATGCGAGATTGAGATCTCCAGAGATGATTGCACTCAAAGAGAATGCCAACATAAAAATAATCATTGATGATAGAGGACAACTCCTTGCTACTGTTGCAGGTAACACATTACCTACTGATACATCCAATCGTCACCTTTCGGGTATTAGCATTCAACGGAAGATCAATAAAAGAAACGCCTACTCTTCTACTAATATCGTAAACCATATCTTGTCTACGTGCCGAAACTGTTACCTGTGTAAAAATAATGTGATAATAGACAGTGAAATTGCCAGAAAAATAAAAAGGGCATTGTCAGAAAATATCACGATGGAATATAAAGATGAATCGATGAAAAACAAAGCACCAGCAAACGTTACTGCCATTGATCAAACAGTCATTGAACCAAATAATACCAAAGACGAAAAGCATATTGAGCCTGTTGATGAGACACCAGTAAAAATTGTGTATGACTCAAAATGGAATAATGATTATTCTACTGATTACGAACTAAGAGAAGACAATAGCTATAATATCAAGAGAGAATGGTGAACTATTTTATGGAGCAGATTTAAAATGTCCAAAGTTAATCATTGATATTAATAATGTATCATAATATATTTTTGTATTAATATTCTACATAGCATTATTTCATTAAAAATATATTATGCATTACATTGTTATGTGTTCATTATTTTTAGAGTAAGCTAGCATATCAAACGTTTAGAATGTCTAATAAAACCTCGGAGATGTAAGAAAAGGAATTTGCATACATCTATTGTCAGACACACGGGAACAAATTCTTTCTTGAATTCGCCTCCTGGATAAATAAAAAAAAGACATTTCATTCAAGAAATTATGACGAAACTCTAAGTAAGCAACAAACTCTTTCTTGAAGTTACCTCATGGATACACAATGCAGAAATTTCATTTAAGAAATTATCAAAAATTGTAAGTAAGTAGCAAATTCTTTCAAAAATATGTTAATACGTTTAAGCAATAAATATCTTTAAGCTTAACCCGTCTTTATTCTTTAGAATAGTTTTATTCATTTCATTAAATTATGAAGAAATTGTAAGTAAGTAACAATAGCTTTCTTGAATTCGCTTCCTGGACACAATACAGATATTTAATTCAAGAAATCATAATAAAATCGCAAGTAAGTAATAAAGTCTTTATTGTTTTCACCTATTGGATACACAATACTGAAATTTCATTCAAGAAATTATGAAGGAATTGTAAATAGGTAACACACTCATGTTACCTCATGGATACACAATGCAGAAATTTCATTTAAGGAATTATCAAAAATTTTAAGTAAGTAGCAAATTCTTTCTTGAATTCGCCCCCTGGGTAAATAAAAAAGACAGTTCATTAAAGAAATTATGAAAAAATTGTAAGTAAGTCGCAAATTCTTTCTTGAAGTCACCTGCTGGATAAACAAAAAAGACATTTCGTTCAAGAAATTATGACAAAATTCCAAGTAAGTAACAAACTCTTTATTGTTTTCATGACTTAGATACGTGATGTAGAAATTTAATTCAAGAAATTATGAAAAAATTCTCAGTAAGTAACAATTTCTTTCTTGAAGTCAACTCTTGGATACACAATACGGAAATTTCATTTAAGAAATTATGAAAAAAAAAACAATTTCTTTCTTGAAGTCAACTCTTGGATACACAATACGGAAATTTCATTCGAGAAATTATGAAAATATTTGTAAGTAAGTAACAAACTCTTTTTGTTTTCACCTCTTGGATATACAGTACAGATACTTCATTCAAGAAATTATGAAAAAACCACAAGTAAGTAACTTTTTTTTCTCTTTATCAAAAACAATTTTCACTTAGCTACACGATGTAGAAATTTAATTCAAGAAATTAGGAAAAAATTCTCAGTAAGTAACAATTTCTTTCTTGAAGTCAACTCTTGGATACGTAATACGGAAATTTCATTCAAGAAATTATGAAAAAATTGTAACTAAGTAGCAAATTCTTTCTTGAATTTACCTGTTGGACAAACAAAAAAGACATTTCGTTCAAGAAATTATGACAAAATTCTAAGTAAGTAACAAACTCTTTATTGTTTTCACAAGTTAGATATACGACGTAGAAATTAAATTCAAGAAATTATGAAAAAATTCTCAGTCTAAGTAGCAAATTCTTTCTTGAATTCACCTGTTGGATAAACAAAAAAAAACATTTCGTTCAAGAAATTATGACAAAATTCTAAGTAAGTAACAAACTTTATTGTTTTCACGAGTTAGATATACGACGTAGAAATTAAATTCAAGAAATTATGAAAAAATTCTCAGTCTAAGTAGCAAATTCCTTCTTGAATTCACCTGTTGGATAAACAAAAAAAACAAAAAAGACATTTCGTTCAAGAAATTATGACAAAATTCTAAGTAAGTAACAAACTTTATTGTTTTCACGAGTTAGATATACGATGTAGAAATTAAATTCATGAAATTATGAAAAAATTCTCAGTAAGTAACCATTTCTTTCTTGAAGTCAACTCTTGAATACACAATACGGAAATTTCATTCAAGAAATTATGAAAATATTTGTAAGTAAGTAACAAACTCTTTTTATTAATTTCACCTCTTGGATATACAGTACAGATACTTCATTCAAGAAATTATGAAAAAATTGCAAGTAAGTAGCTTTTTTTTTCTCTTTATCACAAACAATTTTCACTTAGCTACGCGATATAGAAATTTAATTCAAGAAATTATGAAAAAATTCTCAGTAAGTAACAATTTCTTTCTTGAAGTCAACTCTTGGATACACACAATAAGGAAATTTCATTCAAGAAATTATAAAAAATATTTGTAAGTAAGTAACAAGCTCTTTATTGATTTCACCTCTTGAATATACAGTACAGATACTTCATTCAAGAAACGTGATTAAACACGTTTTGAAACTACATGCTATTTGTATGCCTTTCCTTGGCACCTTTCCAAACGACCGGGGATTCCCCACTGGTTCCTACACATTGCAAAAAAAGTGAGCAGTACGAAAACTCCACGTTTTCAACCAGACTGGTTTTTTAGGGACCAATCAGGAGAGATATGCAAAGTCGACATAGCTTTATTTCATTTTTTTTAAGGTTCATTTAGACGAGGTTACGTGCGCACACGTAACCTCGTCTAAATGAACCTTAAAAAAAATGAAATAAAGCTATGTCGACTTTGCATATCTCTCCTGATTGGTCCCTAAAAAACCAGTCTGGTTGAAAACGTGGAGTTTTCGTACTGCTCACTTTTTTTGCAATGTGTAGGAACCAGTGGGGAATCCCCGCTCGTTTGGAAAGGTGCCAAGGAAAGGCATACAAATAGCATGTAGTTTCAAAACGTGTTTAATCACGTTTCTTGACTGAAGTATCTGTACTGTATATTCAAGAGGTGAAATCAATAAAGAGCTTGTTACTTACTTACAAATATTTTTATAATTTCTTGAATGAAATTTCCTTATTGTGTGTATCCAAGAGTTGACTTCAAGAAAGAAATTGTTACTTACTGAGAATTTTTTCATAATTTCTTGAATTAAATTTCTATATCGCGTAGCTAAGTGAAAATTGTTTGTGATAAAGAGAAAAAAAGCTACTTACTTGCAATTTTTTTCATAATTTCTTGAATGAAGTATCTGTACTGTATATCCAAGAGGTGAAATTAATAAAAAGAGTTTGTTACTTACTTACAAATATTTTCATAATTTCTTAAATGAAATTTCCGTATTGTGTATTCAAGAGTTGACTTCAAGAAAGAAATGGTTACTTACTGAGAATTTTTTCATAATTTCATGAATTTAATTTCTACATCGTATATCTAACTCGTGAAAACAATAAAGTTTGTTACTTACTTAGAATTTTGTCATAATTTCTTGAACGAAATGTCTTTTTTGTTTTTTTTGTTTATCCAACAGGTGAATTCAAGAAGGAATTTGCTACTTAGACTGAGAATTTTTTCATAATTTCTTGAATTTAATTTCTACGTCGTATATCTAACTCGTGAAAACAATAAAGTTTGTTACTTACTTAGAATTTTGTCATAATTTCTTGAACGAAATGTTTTTTTTGTTTATCCAACAGGTGAATTCAAGAAAGAATTTGCTACTTAGACTGAGAATTTTTTCATAATTTCTTGAATTTAATTTCTACGTCGTATATCTAACTTGTGAAAACAATAAAGAGTTTGTTACTTACTTAGAATTTTGTCGTAATTTCTTGAACGAAATGTCTTTTTTGTTTGTCCAACAGGTAAATTCAAGAAAGAATTTGCTACTTAGTTACAATTTTTTCATAATTTCTTGAATGAAATTTCCGTATTACGTATCCAAGAGTTGACTTCAAGAAAGAAATTGTTACTTACTGAGAATTTTTTCAATAATTTCTTGAATTAAATTTCTACATCATTTAGCTAAGTGAAAATTGTTTGTGATAAAGAGAAAAAAAGTTACTTACTTGCGATTTTTTCATAATTTCTTGAATGAAGTATCTGTACTGTATATCCAAGAGGTGAAATCAATAAAGAGTTTGTTACTTACTTACAAATATTTTCATAATTTCTTGAATGAAATTTCCGTATTGTGTATCCAAGAGATGAGTTCAAGAAAGAAATTGTTACTTACTGAGAATTTTTTCATAATTTCTTGAATCAAATTTCTACATCGTGTATCTAAGTCATGAAATTCTTGAATGAAATTTCCATATTGTGTATCCATGAGTTGACTTCAAGAAAGAAATTGTTACTTACTGAGAATTTTTTCCTAATTTCTTGAATTAAATTTCTACATCGTGTAGCTAAGTGAAAATTGTTTTTGATAAAGAGAAAAAAAAGTTACTTACTTGTGGTTTTTTCATAATTTCTTGAATGAAGTATCTGTACTGTATATCCAAGAGGTGAAAACAAAAAAGAGTTTGTTACTTACTTACAAATATTTTCATAATTTCTCGAATGAAATTTCCGTATTGTGTATCCAAGAGTTGACTTCAAGAAAGAAATTGTTTTTTTTTTCATAATTTCTTAAATGAAATTTCCGTATTGTGTATCCAAGAGTTGACTTCAAGAAAGAAATTGTTACTTACTGAGAATTTTTTCATAATTTCTTGAATTAAATTTCTACATCACGTATCTAAGTCATGAAAACAATAAAGAGTTTGTTACTTACTTGGAATTTTGTCATAATTTCTTGAACGAAATGTCTTTTTTGTTTATCCAGCAGGTGAATTCAAGAAAGAATTTGCGACTTACTTACAATTTTTTCATAATTTCTTTAATGAACTGTCTTTTTTATTTACCCAGGGGGCGAATTCAAGAAAGAATTTGCTACTTACTTAAAATTTTTGATAATTCCTTAAATGAAATTTCTGCATTGTGTATCCATGAGGTAACATGAGTGTGTTACCTATTTACAATTCCTTCATAATTTCTTGAATGAAATTTCAGTATTGTGTATCCAATAGGTGAAAACAATAAAGACTTTAATACTTACTTGCGATTTTATTATGATTTCTTGAATTAAATATCTGTATTGTGTCCAGGAAGCGAATTCAAGAAATCTATTGTTACTTACTTACAATTTCTTCATAATTTAATGAAATGAATAAAACTATTCTAAAGAATAAAGACGGGTTAAGCTTAAAGATATTTATTGCTTAAACGTATTAACATATTTTTGAAAGAATTTGCTACTTACTTACAATTTTTGATAATTTCTTAAATGAAATTTCTGCATTGTGTATCCATGAGGTAACTTCAAGAAAGAGTTTGTTGCTTACTTAGAGTTTCGTCATAATTTCTTGAATGAAATGTCTTTTTTTATTTATCCAGGAGGCGAATTCAAGAAAGAATTTGTTCCCGTGTGTCTGACAATAGATGTATGCAAATTCCTTTTCTTACATCTCCGAGGTTTTATTAGACATTCTAAACGTTTGATATGCTAGCTTACTCTAAAAACAATGAACACATAACAATGTAATGCATAATATATTTTTAATGAAATAATGCTATGTAGAATATTAATACAAAAATATATTATGATACATTATTAATATCAATGATTAACTTTGGACATTTTAAATCTGCTCCATAAAATAGTTCACCATGTTCTCTCTTGATATTATAGCTATTGTCTTCTCTTAGTTCGTAATCAGTAGAATAATCATTATTCCATTTTGAGTCATACACAATTTTTACTGGTGTCTCATCAACAGGCTCAATATGCTTTTCGTCTTTGGTATTATTTGGTTCAATGACTGTTTGATCAATGGCAGTAACGTTTGCTGGTGCTTTTTTTTTCATCGATTCATCTTTATATTCCATCGTGATATTTTCTGACAATGCCTTTTTTATTTTTCTGGCAATTTCACTGTCTATTATCACATTATTTTTACACAGGTAACAGTTTCGGCACGTAGACAAGATATGGTTTACGATATTAGTAGAAGAGTAGGCCTTTCTTTTATTGATCTTCCGTTGAATGCTAATACCCGAAAGGTGACGATTGGATGTATCAGTAGGTAATGTGTTACCTGCAACAGTAGCAAGGAGTTGTCCTCTATCATCAATGATTATTTTTATGTTGGCATTCTCTTTGAGTGCAATCGTCTCTGGAGATCTCAATCTCGCATAACCACCAACATAAGAGTTGAATTTTTTCGGTATTCCAAAGAAATTTAATTCCTTACTGTCATGACAATGCATGCATACATTTCCAATAGTGCTACCACCTGTACTTGTTTCAAAGTTTAAATACTTCTCTTTGTCAGCATTCAATGCTACAATAACCTTGTTATGTAAACACACTTTATTAAAATGCTCCATCTTCACTTTTTTTTATAGATATGACTTATGTGTTTATCGTTCCACTGCGTAAAAAATACTGATTTAATACATGCAATAGATTAGGTAGTGTCAATAACCGGTCATAGAATACCAGTGGGAAAGTCACATCGTGTCTCTGACCAATCACAGAGCGCAATTGTTAGAACTGTAAGCATATTTTGACATTTTAAGTTATGTACAAAAAGAAAAAATAAATAAAGTTGAAAAATTTCGAAGTTTTAAAAAAGTTTGAATTAAACACTTTTAGGATATCGAATGTCTTTACTGAAAAGAAGAAAAATCACACGGAACCCGGCAACTGAGTCTCTCAATCCCCGTAAAACTCTTTTAAAAGATACAAAAACTACTTATTTAACACAAAAATTTCGTTTTTAATGACCACCAAGTAAAGAAAATAGTGAAGCGTTTCTTAGTCGTATGTTTACCCGAGTATTTAACAAGTACCATTTTTCTATACCATCCATAAAACTCAATTCCTCCTAGAATTATTTAAACTAAATAGTTACCCCCGCCCTAGAAAGTTCGGAAAAACACGATTGCCTTATTTATAGTGAAGCGTTTCTTAGTCGTATGTTTACCCGAATATTTAACAAGTACCATTTTTCCATACCATCCATAAAACTCAATTCCTCCTAGAATTATTTAAACTAAATAGTTACCTCCGCCCTAGAAAGTTCAGAAAAACACAATAGCCTTATTTATAGTGAAGCGTTTCTTAGTCGTATGTTTACCCGAATATTTAACAAGTACCATTTTTCCTCCTAGAATTATTTAAACTAAATACTTACCACCGCCCTAGAAAGTTCAGAAAAACACAATAGCCTTATTTATAGTGAAGCGTTTCTTAGTCGTATGTTTACCCAAATATTCAACACATACCATTTTTCAACACCATCCATAAAACTCAATTCCTCCTAGAATTATTTAAACTAAATAGTTACCCCCGCCCTAGAAAGTTCGGAAAAACACGATAGCCTTATTTATAGTGAAGCGTTTCTTAGTCGTATGTTTACCCGAATATTTAACAAGTACCATTTTTCCATACCATCCATAAAACTCAATTCCTCCTAGAATTATTTAAACTAAATAGTTACACCCGCCTAGAAAAATCGGAAAAACACGATAGCCTTATTTATAGTGAAGCGTTTCTTAGTCGTATGTTTACCCGAATATTTAACAAGTACCATTTTTCCATACCATCCATAAAACTCAATTCCTCCTAGAATTATTTAAACTAAATAGTTACCAACGCCCTAGAAAGTTCGGAAAGACACGATAGCCTTATTTATAGTGAAGCGTTTCTTAGTCGTATGTTTACCCGAATATTTAACAAGTACCATTTTTCCATACCATCCATAAAACTCAATTCCTCCTAGAATTATTTAAACTAAATAGTTACCACCGCCCTAGAAAGTTCGGAAAAACACGATAGCCTTATTTATAGTGAAGCGTTTCTTAGTCGTATGTTTACCCGAATATTTAACAAGTACCATTTTACCATACCATCCATAAAACTCAATTCCTCCTAGAATTATTTAAACTAAATAGTTACCACCGCCCTAGAAAGTTCGGAAAAACACGATAGCCTTATTTATAGTGAAGCGTTTCTTAGTCGTATGTTTACCCGAATATTTAACAAGTACCATTTTTCCACACCAGCCACAAAACTCAATTCCTCCTAGAATTATTTAAACTAAATAGTTACCACCGCCCTAAAGTTCGGAAAAACACGATAGCTTTATTTATAGTGAAGCGTTTCTTAGTCGTATGTTTACCCGAATATTTAACAAGTACCATTTTTCCACACCAGCCACAAAACTCAATTCCTCCTAGAATTATTTAAACTAAATAGTTACCACCGCCCTAGAAAGTTCGGAAAAACACGATAGCCTTATTTATAGTGAAGCGTTTCTTAGTCGTATGTTTACCCGAATATTTAACAAGTACCATTTTACCATACCATCCATAAAACTCAATTCCTCCTAGAATTATTTAAACTAAATAGTTACCACCGCCCTAGAAAGTTCGGAAAAACACGATAGCCTTATTTATAGTGAAGCGTTTCTTAGTCGTATGTTTACCCGAATATTTAACAAGTACCATTTTTCCACACCAGCCACAAAACTCAATTCCTCCTAGAATTATTTAAACTAAATAGTTACCACCGCCCTAAAGTTCGGAAAAACACGATAGCCTTATTTATAGTGAAGCGTTTCTTAGTCGTATGTTTACCCGAATATTTAACAAGTACCATTTTACCATACCATCCATAAAACTCAATTCCTCCTAGAATTATTTAAACTAAATAGTTACCACCGCCCTAGAAAGTTCGGAAAATAACGATAGCCTTATTTATAGTGAAGCGTTTCTTAGTCGTATGTTTACCCGAATATTTAACAAGTACCATTTTTCCATACCATCCATAAAACTCAATTCCTCCTAGAATTATTTAAACTAAATAGTTACCACCGCCCTAGAAAGTTCGGAAAAACACGTTAGCCTTATTTATAGTGAAGCGTTTCTTAGTCGTATGTTTACCCGAATATTTAACAAGTACCATTTTTCCACACCAGCCACAAAACTCAATTCCTCCTAGAATTATTTAAACTAAATAGTTACCACCGCCCTAGAAAGTTCGGAAAAACACGATAGCCTTATTTATAGTGAAGCGTTTCTTAGTCGTATGTTTACCCGAATATTTAACAAGTACCATTTTACCATACCATCCATAAAACTCAATTCCTCCTAGAATTATTTAAACTAAATAGTTACCACCGCCCTAGAAAGTTCGGAAAAACACGATAGCCTTATTTATAGTGAAGCGTTTCTTAGTCGTATGTTTACCCGAATATTTAACAAGTACCATTTTTCCATACCATCCATAAAACTCAATTCCTCCTAGAATTATTTAAACTAAATAGTAACCCCTGCCTCGCACAGAAAGTTCAGAAAGACACGATAGCCTTATTTATAGTGAAGCGTTTCTTAGTCGTATGTTTACCCGAATATTTAACAAGTACCATTTTCAACACCATCCACAAAACTCAATTCCCTCTAGAATTATTTAAACTAAATAGTAACCGCTGCCTCGCACAGAAAGTTCAGAAAGACACGATAGCCTTATTTATAGTTGTAACCAAAACTCAAAAATGGAATTTTGATAACAATTGACAGGAATTGGGTTTTTATGCAGATTGCAATTATATAAATTTCATTACGTTTAATATCTAGCCACCAAATGCTCCAAGCCTCAGAAGAAGAAGGGATTTTGAAAACAGGGAGCCCGATTTTCGAAAAAAAGGGATACCCCCGTGCAACTGAATCCCCCTTGTAACTGAACCCGTGTATAACCGAAACCCCCCGTGCAACCGTATCCCCTTTAACTGAACCCTCGTGCAACTCACCCCTCCAACCAACCCATCCCCTTCAAAACACTTTTCAGCCATTTCTTTTTAAATTGACAATATTTTTCAAACGTTACTTATGTATTATACAGACCACATCGGCGAGGTAAAGCTAGGTCAAGTCACAATGTCATTCTATCGCTACTTTTCAATTAAGCTATTGAATACTTTCTAGCAATGTCTCTTGTAAGCGTCCTAGAAAGTTCGGAAAAACACGATAGCCTTATTTATAGTGAAGCGTTTCTTAGTCGTATGTTTACCCGAATATTTAACAAGTACCATTTTTCCACACCAGCCACAAAACTCAATTCCTCCTAGAATTATTTAAACTAAATAGTTACCACCGCCCTAGAAAGTTCGGAAAAACACGATAGCCTTATTTATAGTGAAGCGTTTCTTAGTCGTATGTTTACCCGAATATTTAACAAGTACCATTTTACCATACCATCCATAAAACTCAATTCCTCCTAGAATTATTTAAACTAAATAGTTACCACCGCCCTAGAAAGTTCGGAAAATAACGATAGCCTTATTTATAGTGAAGCGTTTCTTAGTCGTATGTTTACCCGAATATTTAACAAGTACCATTTTTCCATACCATCCATAAAACTCAATTCCTCCTAGAATTATTTAAACTAAATAGTTACCACCGCCCTAGAAAGTTCGGAAAAACACGTTAGCCTTATTTATAGTGAAGCGTTTCTTAGTCGTATGTTTACCCGAATATTTAACAAGTACCATTTTTCCACACTTATTTATAGTGAAGCGTTTCTTAGTCGTATGTTTACCCGAATATTTAACAAGTACCATTTTTCCACACCAGCCACAAAACTCAATTCCTCCTAGAATTATTTAAACTAAATAGTTACCACCGCCCTAAAGTTCGGAAAAACACGATAGCCTTATTTATAGTGAAGCGTTTCTTAGTCGTATGTTTACCCGAATATTTAACAAGTACCATTTTACCATACCATCCATAAAACTCAATTCCTCCTAGAATTATTTAAACTAAATAGTTACCACCGCCCTAGAAAGTTCGGAAAATAACGATAGCCTTATTTATAGTGAAGCGTTTCTTAGTCGTATGTTTACCCGAATATTTAACAAGTACCATTTTTCCATACCATCCATAAAACTCAATTCCTCCTAGAATTATTTAAACTAAATAGTTACCACCGCCCTAGAAAGTTCGGAAAAACACGTTAGCCTTATTTATAGTGAAGCGTTTCTTAGTCGTATGTTTACCCGAATATTTAACAAGTACCATTTTTCCACACCAGCCACAAAACTCAATTCCTCCTAGAATTATTTAAACTAAATAGTTACCACAGCCCTAGAAAGTTCGGAAAAACACGATAGCCTTATTTATAGTGAAGCGTTTCTTAGTCGTATGTTTACCCGAATATTTAACAAGTACCATTTTTCCATACCATCCATAAAACTCAATTCCTCTTAGAATTATTTAAACTAAATAGTTACCACCGCCCTAGAAAGTTCGGAAAAACACGATAGCCTTATTTATAGTGAAGCGTTTCTTAGTCGTATGTTTACCCGAATATTTAACAAGTACCATTTTTCCATACCATCCATAAAACTCAATTCCTCCTAGAATTATTTAAACTAAATAGTAACCCCTGCCTCGCACAGAAAGTTCAGAAAGACACGATAGCCTTATTTATAGTGAAGCTTTTCTTAGTCGTATGTTTACCCGAATATTTAACAAGTACCATTTTTCAACACCATCCACAAAACTCAATTCCCTCTAGAATTATTTAAACTAAATAGTAACCGCTGCCTCGCACAGAAAGTTCAGAAAGACACGATAGCCTTATTTATAGTTGTAACCAAAACTCAAAAATGGAATTTTGATAACAATTGACAGGAATTGGGTTTTTATGCAGATTGCAATTATATAAATTTCATTACGTTTAATATCTAGCCACCAAATGCTCCAAGCCTCAGAAGAAGAAGGGATTTTGAAAACAGGGAGCCCGATTTTCGAAAAAAGGGATACCCCCCGTGCAACTGAATCCCCCTTGTAACTGAACCCGTGTATAACCGAAACCCCCCGTGCAACCGTATCCCCTTTAACTGAACCCTCGTGCAACTCACCCCTCCATGCAACCCATCCCCTTCAAAACACTTTTCAGCCATTTCTTTTTAAATTGACAATATTTTTCAAACGTTACTTATGTATTATACAGACCACATCGGCGAGGTAAAGCTAGGTCAAGTCACAATGTCATTCTATCGCTACTTTTCAATTAAGCTATTGAATACTTTCTAGCAATGTCTCTTGTAAGCGTCAAATCTATTAAGTATCTGAGCTTATTCTTTGTATTGTTGATGCAAGCATCTCATTCTTTAATTACCCGTGAGGCATTCTTAACCTTCGCAATACCTTTACGCAAATATCTTTTCGCAAAAAAAATTCGCAAATCTCGTAAACCAAAGAAGTAATTACCCTTTTCAAAAAACATTAGTCCTTCTATTAATGAACTCATGAAACGAAACCAGTCTGATAGCATCACACACAATCACGCTCCTAGTTCCAAAAATGGAATGCATGTAGGGTTCGTAGTAATAGGTTTAAAAACCTATTAGCCAAGTTTAAAAAAAAAACCTACTAATCAACTTACAGATGAATGACCACGGATTTAACCTAAAAAATATTCAAATCCTAATCACCAATCAAGTTATACTCGTTCCTCTTGGCAGGCAAATGACCCTGGTAACCCAATTACTTGAAAACCTACACACATATCTATGCCTCAGGCGTAGGGTTCAAATATATAGATGCATGGCCCGTGGTAAGGCATATTACGCAATCACTGGTGAAACCTTTATATGACTTACTACTGATTGGAGTCAACTAGCCCCCCCCCCCCCACGCCCCTTCTTCCCCAAATGCATCCAATAAAAATTTTGAGGTAGCTTAAGTTAAAAATTGCTCAGAAGTCAGATAACAAAAACTCAGGTGTCGTCACAACCCCCCAGGGCCCGGGGCAGGCGTTGTAAGTTATACCCTGGGGCATATATGGATCAAATGAAAGGGATGCTCGTATAAACTTCAGAGAGGGCTCATTTCATTGGAAATTGAAAGTTCGAGCTCACTTTTTAATAGTCAAAAGAGATTCGAGGGCAGCTAGCCACCCCCCCCCTAACGCCTTCTTTTTCCAAGCCCATCTGATGAAAATTTTGAGATAGTCATTTTGTTAAAAATAGTTCAAAGGTCGGATAAGAAAAAGTCCGGAGTCAATAGACCCCCCCCCCCAGGGCCCAGGGGAAGGCGTTCTAAGTTATGCGCTAAGGGTCTGTATGGTTCTTATGAAAGGGATGCTCGTATAAGCTTCATAGAGAGCTCATTTGATTGGAAATGTAAAGTTCTAGTTCACTTTTTAAGAGTCAAGAGAGTTAAGGGCCACTAGCCCCCTCCCACGCTCTTTTTCCCCAAACCCATCCGCTACAAATTTTTAGATAGCCAGTTTTTTGAAATTGTTCAAAAATTAGATAACAAAAACTCCCCCCAGGACCCGGGGGATGGGAGTTGTAAGTTTGTCCTGGGGGCGTATGTGGTTCTTATGAAAGGGATGCTCAAATAAACTTCAGAGGAGGCTCATTTGATTGTAAATTGAAAGTTCTAGTTCCATTTAGAAGAGTCAAAAGATATCCAAGGGCAACTAGCCCCCCCCCCTCCACACACACCCTTTTTCCACAAGCCCATGCGATAAAATTTATAGCCTTTTCATTAAAAGCCATTTCGTTAAAAATAGTTCAAAGGTCAGATAAGAAAAATTCCTGTGTCGAACGGAACCCACCAGGGCCCAGAGGCAGGCGTTATGAGTAATGCTCTATGGGCATATATAGTTCTTATGGAAGGGGTGCTCGTATAAACTTCAGAGAGGGCTCATTTGATTGGTAATTGAAAGTTCTTGTTCACTTTTTAAGAGTCAAAAGAGATCGGAGGGCAAGTAGCCTCCTCTCCTCCACGCCCTAAATGCATCAGATAAAAATTTTAGAGATAGACATTTTGTTTAAAATAGTTCAAATTCCTGATAACAAAAAACTCCGGCCCCCAAGCCCTTTTTCCCCAAATACATATGGTTCTTATGGAAGGTATGCTCGTATAAACATCGGAAGGCTCATATGATTGGAAATTGAAATTTCTCGTTCACTTTTTAAGAGTATCCACGCCCTATTTTCCTCAAACCCATCCAATAAGAAGTTAGAGAGATCCATTTTTTCAAAATAGTTCAAAGGTCAGATAAAAAAAACTCCGGTGTCGACACATCCCCCCAGAGCCTGGGGGGCAGGCATTGTAAGCTGTTTCCTGGGGCCGTATGTGGTTCTTATGAAAGGGGCGCTCGTATAAACTTCTGAGAGAGTTCATTTGAAAAGAAATTAAAAGTTATAGTTCATTTTCTCAGATTGAAATAAGATCGGAGGGCAACTAGCCCTTCCCACCCTCCACGTCTTTGGGTGTATCGGATGGATAAACCCATCCGATAAAAATTTGAGGTGAGCATTTGGTTAAAAATAATTCAACTATCAGATATGAAAACTCCAGGGTCGACACAACCCCCAGGGCCCAGGGACAGGCGTTGTAAGTTATGCCCTGGGGGCATATATGGTTGTAATGGAAGGAATGCTCGTATAAACTTCCTAGAGGGCTCATTTGATTGGATATTGAAAGTTTAAATTCATTTTTTAAGAGTCAAAAGTGATTGGAGGGCAGCTAGCCTTCCCCACACTGTGTATATTTTTTTCCCAGAGACACGTCATATAGAAGGGGTCGTCGAATAAACTTCAAAGGGGGCTCATTCGATTGGAAATCGAGAGTTCTAGTACCCTTTTTAAGAGTCAAAAGTGATCGGAGGACAACTGACCCCCCAAGCCCTTTTCCCCAAATACATCTGATAAAAATTTGAGGTAGCCATTTTGTTAAAAATAGTTCAAAGACTATATAAAAAAGAACTCCTTTACGTATGGCCATTTCGTTAAAAATAGTTCAAAGGTCAAAACTACTGTGTCGACACCCCCCCCCCAGGGCCCGGGGAGGACGTTGTAAGTATTGCTCTGAGGGCATATATGGTTCTTATGGAAGGCATGCTGGTATAAGCTTCGGAGGGCTCATATAATTGGAAATTGAAAGTTCTCGTTCACATTTTAAGAGTCAAAATAGATCGGAGGGCAACTAGCCCCCCTCTCCACGCCCTATTTTCCTCAAACCCACCCGATAAGAACTTTGAGAGAGTTTTTTTTCAAAATAGTTCAAACGTCAGATAACAAAAACTCCGGTGTCGACACATCCCCCCAGGGCCTGGGAGGCAGGCATTGTAAGCTATGCCCTGGGGTTGGATGTGGTTTTTATGAAAGGGATGCTTGCAAAAACTTCAGAGAGGGTTCATTTGAATGGAAATTAAAAGTTTTAGTTCATTTTCTCGGAGTGAAAAAAGATCGGAGGGCTACTAGCCCCTCCCGCCCTCCACGCCTTTGGGTGTATCGGATGGATAAACCCACCCGACAAAAATTTGAGGTGACCATTTTGTTAAAAATAGTTCAACTATCATATATTAAAACTCCAGGGTAGAAACAACCCCCCAGGGCCCAGGGACAGGCGTTGTAAGTTAATCTTGGGATATATATGGTTCTTATAAAAGGGATACTCGTATAAACTTCATAGAGCGCTCATTTGATTGAAAATAGAAAGTTCTAGTTCACTTTTAAAGAGTCAAAAGAGACCGAAGCTTAATTAGTCCCCACGCTCCATTTTTCCACAAACCCATCCGATAAAAATTTTGAGATACCAATTTTGTTAAAAACGGTTCAAACATTAGATAATAAAAACTTCGAGGTTGACACAAACCCATTTTTTCACTTTGATATTGTTACTTTGATACTACTTTTGATATTTTGATGAATATTTGATTTTTTTTTTCAGTTTGATTTTGAAATAAGGAATTTTTAAAAACTTAAAATTTTTTGCAATCAAAAACAAACAAAAATTAATTGAAAAAAACTTTCCGAAAAAAAGTTTTTCAAAGAAAAGTAAAGGTCATTTTAAACGTAAGCTCAGCAGATACAAATACCTTTTAAAATCCAAACTCAAAACGACCTGAAATTACTATTATAGAATAAATGAAACCCAAAATGAACAGAAATTAAATAACAAATCATTAGCAAAAACATACAACAAGTAATAATATAAATGAATAAATAGATCTTAAAGCAAGTAATGCTTAGATTGAATATGAAACTCAAGCTTAAAACAAAAACAAATATTTTCCTATTGAAGTATAAATGAAACTTAAAACGAACAGAACTTAAATAAACAATCAATGCAAACAAACATACAATAGATATTAATGTAAATTAAAAAATAAATCTTAAAACGAGTGAGACTTAAATTGAATATGTAAATCAAGCTTGAAACGAACAAAAATCACTACAAACAAGAGTTGGTTATGACCTCCTTCTCTCACTGTAAAAGTCTAAAACCTATTTCGTCATTGGCGCTTTACTGAAAACTATATGCGTCTTGAACAGTCTTGGAGAGTATAAACAACATCAAATTGAATATTTGATGTATAATGATATTAATTGTTGAAAGATCCGTCAGTTCAAGAATTTCTTTCACTGTAATTGTATTTTTATTTTCAATGCTGTGAGAAATGGAAAAGAAAATATTTGTAATATAATTCGTTTTCAGTTAAGCACCAATGACGCAGTAGGTTTTTGGTTTTTATTTACAGTTAGGAAAGGGGGCAGTGTCCAAACACTTGTTTGTAGTGAAACTATATTCGTCTTTAACAAATTTAAGAAGAGCTAATAAATTAAACTGAATATTTGATGTATAATGATATTAATGGCTGAAAGCTCATCAGTTCAAAATTTTAATGAATATTTTCAATATTAAGTACAAAAGAAAATATTTGTCATAAAATTGGTTTTCAGTAAAGCGCTTTACATTAATTTACTTTAAAATCTATTGTATGTTTGTTTGCATTGATTGTTTATTTAATTTCTATTCGTTTTGAGTTTCATTTATACTTCAATAGGAAAATATTTGTTGTCGTTTTAAGCTTGAGTTTCATGTTCAATCTAAGCATTACTCGCTTTAAGATCTATTTATTCATTTGTATTATTACTTGTAGTATGTTTTTGCTATGATTTGTTATTTAATTTCTGTTCGTTTTGGGTTTAATTTATTCTTTAATAGTAATTTCTGGTCGTGTTCAGTTTGAATTTTAAAAGGTATTTGTATCTGCTGAGCTTAAGTTTAAAATGGCCTTTACTTTTCTCTGAAAAACTTATTTTTCTGAAAGTTTTTTTTTAATTAATTAGTAAAAAAGATTTTGATCGTTGCCTTACCAAATCTGATTTTTTAGACTAATCATTACGGTACAAGAGGGATTACCAGTGCTTGGTTTGACTCTTATTTGTCTGTAAGGCTTATGCTCGTGGATCCTCTTCTTCAGTCGTTAACGATCTTATTGTTGTGGCTATGAACCAATAAACAACAGTTTACTGTTATTTATGCTTACCCTGGGTGTTTTCGATGCCTTAAAAGGTATATCTCCTTCAATAGATGGGGCAGTTTAGTTACTTTTGATGACGACTGAACCCTTGGCGCTGCTATCAGAAAGGAGCCTGGGATCCATATAATTTTTGTGTATGTGTGTTTGTTTGACAGCGCATTTTGTGGCTTGACGTTAATTTCTAGGCCGTAAATGTTGCCGAACTGATATGATCGGCAGATCCGGTGATATGGAAATATCTCCTTTATGCATCACTTAAGTCTAATAAGAATAAAGCTATCGAGGGATATTGGAACATTCTTTTGCATTCCCTAATGCGTAAGTTTTTTCTACTATACGGTAATATCTCCTTGACCCCCATAACTAGTCCATCTCTTGTCTTTGATTATTTTTCTTATCATCTTAGTTATTCGGGCAACATCTTAATCCTATTCACTCCATCAGTCAGGTAGATCTGACTCTAATCTCCTGGCAGCCTCTCATCCTGCCTAGAACACTGCCTGAGTCGAAACAAAACTGGCACTCTTTTGATACCTTTGGACCACAAATGGAGCATAGTTTTGGGATGTGAAGGTAATAGGACTTGAAGGCCTGAGCCTCGATCCAGTGATAGTGGGTCCACCCCTTATAATAATAATAAGATTAACAATTGTTATATTCAGAAAAATTGCATTTGCTTTTTTATTTTCCTAATTTTGTTGTTGTTGGTGTTTTACTAATACCCATGCAGTGGATTTGCAAGATACTTTTTTCAGTTTGATTTTCGGCGGGCAATGAGTGTTTAGCAGCGGTTGTTTTCTTTTTTGAATGTGTGTGTGTGTGTTTTGTGTATGTGTTCGTGTTTTTCTACATTTTTTTTCTCCTTGTAGTCCGAGACACAGAGCCGGGGGGATATACTTAATTATTTTACTTTTATTGTTTAAATTTGTTGTGTCCTTATTGTTGGGTTAATGTGTCCATCTATCCGCCCATCTATTAAAACAAAAAAATGCTGGTTTGACAGCAAAAAAAGGACAGCAAACTGTTAATTAAATGTCAGTTATTAGCTCAAATTGACTTTTTAAGAAAAGTCCCACAGAATGAGTAAAATACAGTACATAATATAAACCATTTTTCCCCCACTTTGTTACAAGATATGACACGATTTGTCTTTATAAGTGGCTTTCGCATGGTTTCAAACGGTTACGACAGTACTTATGATACAAGTAAGACAGTGTAATATAATATAAGACAGTACTTATAATAATGCGTATTTATAATCCCAAATACCACTAATATATTTTATTTAGGAGTTGCTGTATTCCCCTCAAACTTACTTTCTATTACAGAACTTCAAATAGTTAAGGATGAGTTCAAGCTAAAGTTGAAGAAACTGCACTTTAATATATCTGGTCTATCTACATCTTTCTTCTTCAGCACGGCTTTCTTTTGTGGCCAAAACGTGGAATGTCTGTAAGTATATATTGTTAATATTGCATTACCTTCGTGGTTACTTATCCCCATCCATGGTTAAGAGTCCCCATCTGCTCAAATACTACAATAAACTAAGATAAAATGAAAGAAAATAAAAACAGAACAAACTCGCAATCGTTTTTTTTTTTGTGATCAGCGGTCTGTAGCTTGAACTATATCAAATGACTGTAATAACTCCAAATTATATCAAAATAACACTAAACGGAGAATAAGAGCTCCACTTCAGATTGCAAGATTTCCAATAATGCTCCAGAAGAAATTATTCATGGCATTTTTTCCTTGTTTTTTTTTCTGTCCTGCTAGATAGTGCAAAAAAGAAGCAAATAAAACTGTCCTACCATTTAACGAGGGACTCGCGCCTAGATTAAAATTATTCCCTCGAGCCGAAAGATGGAAAATTCTCTATTATTCCTTCCTAGGAATTTTTTTTAGAAAAATCCAATCTGCATATTCCAAATACCTACTTTAATTTTCTAGGAATTGAATTTTAACTAAATTTTCTACCCTTGTGTTTACATAAAAGGTATGGACTCAAAAGAAACTGAAAGAAGTCTAGCCGTGACTTGTAATAAAGCAAAGAGAGAAAAAATTATTGCTGATGAGCCCCTGGCCGAAAGATCAGCAAACATGTCATTATTTATGAAGTTAGGAGTGAAAGATGCTCTAGCTCAAGGGCTTTCCTTTCGGTCCTCCATCTAAACTCTTTTAAGCATTCCTGAACGATCCCGGGTCGGCTAAGAGGCAGTTAATCTATACTTATAAAGTGAGGTGGATGGGGAATAAGTGTTTCTGGGCCCTGACTCAGTTACTTCATTGCCATGTTCTGGTTTCGGCTAGTCACCTGATTATTTGAGATTATTCCCAAAAATGATCCTTGAACAATCCCGAGTCAAAACAGGTTCAAAATGTCTGTATTTTGGAAGGAGGGTGATGGAGTGGCCTCAAGCTTCAAGGTCTTTTAAGCACGTAAACCGATACCGCTGTATTACCGATATTTCAGCAGGTCCATAATATGTCCATAATTCTACTGAAATTTATCTATGAAACCCTTGTTCTGAAATGGATTAAATAAATGATTCTGGAGGTTCTCCCAAGGATTGTAAAGACGTAGGTGGCTTAAATGGATGATTTAGCTCCATATTGAGAATCAAATATGTCAAGAAACTACTAATTTTGAGAGAAGTCAAACATCATGCATGAACTATATACGTAGCAAGTTTTGATTTTTCAGTTCTGGGCACAAAAAGTCAAATTTTAGTGTAAAGAGAGGGGGGTTGAGGAGGCAGTAGGCTCCCTCATATACGGAATAATTTCTGCCCGCTTTAAGTTTTGATGTCACTCCTTACTTTCATTTTGCTGTCATTTAAGTGTTGTGATTTTAAACACAAAAGACGGTAAAAATGAATTCTGATTCTTTAACTTGGTTTAGTAGAAACTTATACAACCATATACGTCTTAAGGAATAAACGTGAGAACTTAATTTTTAATGAAAAAATCCTCCATTAAGTTTCAAGACTTAACGGGTGCCAAGTTTGAAAATAAAGATCATGTTTGAAAAAACATCTGAAAATGAGCTTAAAAATTTATCATCGTTTAACTTTCTTGAGTGTTGTAGCAAAAGACAAACGCTACCATGAATTGGCAATAAAGTGGGGTAAAAGCAAAATAGTGAATGAATGAGTAAAATAATGCAAAGATATAACCCTAACATCGTGTTACCAAATAGAAGTTGAAAAAAAATATACATTATTGAACAGCTAGAAATCTAAGCTATGCATTAATATGATCATTATTTAAAAGTATTTAACATTAAACAATTATTGCTTTAGTCAGCATGATGAAAATCTCTTAGACTTGATGTATTTTCAGTGTCATAATATCACCAGGAGAAAGATAAGTGCTAACCTTGGGGTATTAGCCTGGTTTGGCTCAATCCAATGATGATACAACAGAGAATTCGATTCAGGCATTTTCGTAAATGGAAAATAACATCTGATGAAAGCAATGGGAATCAACTGGGAACCTGCTTGAATTTTTACGAACAAAGCGCATTATCAATTTACCAAATTAGCTTACGCTTATTTCTTTTCACGATTAAGAGTAGCAACAATGGTGAAACTTTGTGCAAGACCTGTAATCTTCATAATTTTATAACCACCAATAGCAAAATCGTAGAAGATCCCAGTTTTGAGACCTGAATAGAACTAAGATGGAGCCAGGGGGAGATATATTTTCATTTTAATATACTAGGTACTTTAAGACCATTCTCTTAACGATACCAAGCAATCACGATTAAAAAAGGGTACAACATATAATTGTTTGTGGATTTCAGGTGGATGGGGCTAGTGATCCAGGTTTCTGTAGGCTATATATGAAGATCCCCATCTATGCACGATAATTATTTCAAAACACATAATCATGTTTACCTTTCTGTTACACTATTTAATGAAGCCCCGGTTTTCAGACCATTTGCAAAATATGGGGCTTTTATCTCTGGTTCTGACTGGAATCTCGTTCTTGGAGCTTTGATCACATATAAAGGCTGCGGGGCGTTAAGTGACAAGAACTGTTAAATAGGTAGCAATATTCCCTCCGGTCAGTTTTGGTCCCTAACAAGAGTACTAGAACTGAAAATTTATTTTAGAATTAGTCCTACTCCATTCTTACGAACATCCGTTCTACATAGGGCCGAAGGGAGAAAATATACGGGGAGATAAATTGCTTTTTACTAAGTCATCACTATTGCATTGGTTAGGATAATATACTCAAGGCAGTTCCAAGCTTCAAATTCTCTATAACTGAGCAAGCCTTAGGAATTTGATAATTTCTTCAACATCTACTATATTCAATGATAATTTCTTAACAGCAAATTTCTGCGGAAGCGATTCAGCTAACGTCTGGGTTGTTTGCAGTCAAAGTAAACACATCCGCAATGGACTGTTCGAAATTTGGTGTAAACAGCAAAATGTGCACATCAAACAGTTCGTGGTAGCGAACTGTAAGTAAGGAGCGACCCAGCTCAATGGTAACCGAAACTCTAGAAAACGGGTTTCGATACCAATAGATACATCAAAAGAATCAAATTTTAATGCTGATTTCAAATATATAACTTTCATCAAGTTTAGTCCTACCCATCGAAAGTTACGCGCATGAGAAAATTTGGCTGATTTTCGAAAAAGGGGGAAAGACCCCCTAAAAGTTATAGAACCTTAATGAAAATCACACCATCATATTCAGCATATTAGAGAACCCTAATGTAGAGGTTTCAAGTTTCTATCTACAAAAATGTGGAATTTTGCATTTTTTGCCAGAAGAAAGATCACGGATGCGTGTTTATTTGTTTTTTTTCCCAGGGGTGATCGTATCGACCCAGTGGTCCTAGAATATCGTGGGAGGACTCATTGGAACGGAAATTAAAAGTTCTAGTGCCCTTTTTAAGTGACAAAAAAATGGAGGGCAACTAGGCCCCCCCCCACGCTCATTTTTTTCCCAAAGTCACCTGATCAAAATTTTGAGATAGCCATTTTGTTCAGCATGGCTGAAAATATGATAACTATGTCCTTTAGGATGACTTAATCCCCCGAAGTCCCCGGGGGGAGGGCTGAAAGTTATGAACTTTACCCAAGGTTAACATATAGTATTGGTTATTAGGAAGTATACGGACGTTTTCAGGGGGTATTTTTTCTGGTAGTAGGGGGGTGGATAGGTCGGGGGTTATTCGGGAAGATCTTTCCATCAAGGAAGTTTTCATGGGCGAAGGGACATTGCTATGAAGGGGGCGTCGGATTTCCCAGCATTATTTAAAAAAAAGATCAGAAATTAAATACAAGTTTTCCAACTGAAAATAAGGAGTAACATCAAAACTTAAAACGAACAGAAAATATTACGTGTATGATTGGGTCCACCCCCTAGTCAATACCTCGCTCTTTAGTCCAAAGCTCTTTTTATCTGTTCGTAATGAGTTTATGACGCTGAAGATTCTACCGGTATCGGGTCTTTTTAAATTTTATAAAACACAGTTCATGTTTAAGTATCTTTATGGTAGTGTTCCTGTTTGTTTTAAGGGAATGTTTGTGAGTGGGGGTGATGTTCATGAGTATGGAACTAGAAATTTGGAAGAATTTCGAAGACCGATTCCGCAAGCGACAAGATCATTTTTTTCTATCCGTCATGCCGGTCCGAGTGCTTGGAATAGTTTACCAGTGGAACTTAAATGTGTGGAGGACCTGCTGCTGTTCCGTAGTTTATTGAGATCGTATTGTTTAGTAATTTATTATTTTTAATGAATTGGCTAAAAAGGGGGGGGGGTACGTGATTATTGTCGAGTGGCTCCGTATAGTATGTTAGTACTAGTTTTTGAGTTGGAGGGCAGAACTTGTATTTGTATTCATATTAATTGAAAAGAGTTATTATTTTGGATCTTATTTTGTTATTATGATTTTTTATGCGTCTAGAAGGGATTACCCCCGCACAAGCTTGCTTCTGGGGGTATTTTGTTTGTTTGTTTTTTATGTATATAGTAAAATAAATCCCAGTTATAAATTGAATTGAATGGAAAGATTTTTTAGTACTTTCATAAGAGCTATTTATTCTAAATAACGGCCTTTGTGATTAAGGGTCATTTTAAAGAATTGGAGCAAAATTCGAACTTTAGGTTAAAGAGCGAGGTATTGACTAGGGGGTGAGCCCCCTAATATACGTATTAAAAATATATGAATATAGAAGTTCGTTACGTAAGTTAATTCGTAAGTTATGTATATTTATTACTAATTAAAACGTTCGTAAATAAAATAAAAAAAGTTTCGAGAAAGCCATTTAACCAAATAAAAGTAAAATTAATATGTAAATTTTGTTTTAATTATTCTTGTACGGTGAGCCAAAATCAAAACCTGCATTAATTCAAAAACATTCAAAAATTAAATAAAAAAAACAAGTTTTTTTTAACTGAAAGTAAGGAACGACGTTAAAACTTAAAACGAACAGAAATTATTCCGTATATGAAAGGGGCTGTCCCTTCCTCAATACCTCGCTCTTTACGCTAAAGTTTTTTATTGTTTTAAAAAATAAAGTTGTGTGACAGATTCAAATTTTAGCGTAAAGAGCGAGGTATTGAGGAGGGGACAACCCCTTTCATATACGGAATAATTTCTGTTCATTTTAAGTTTTAACGTCGTTCCTTACTTTCAGCTAAAAAAATTTGTTTTTTTATTTAATCTAACAAAGAATACAGTACGGAGTCAAAATGAATTTTATAAGGAAATAAAGTACATTAAGGGTTTGTGAGAGCTATTTTTTGTGTGTTTGTGTACCGGGATAGTAGAAATTCTTTGTTTCCTCTCTATTCATCTACCTAGGAAACCATCCCGATACGCGTATGAAGAGGCAATTAAGAATATAGAGCAATTTTACACCGTCGTCGGATTATATGAGGATGCTAACACTACACTATCGTCGTTCAAACGTCTGATTCCCAGATTTCTTGGAAAAATCACAGAAACAGGTAACATAATGTCGGTTTCTTTCTTAAAATTCCACTTTTGCGGTTCTAATTAGGTAGAACGGAATTTTGTAACAGAGAAAAGAAAAAACACGACTAAATAAACGTGTACGTACACGGAGAAATGGTTTGTACTCTTGACCTACTCAAAATCTCGTGTATTTTTCAATTTATCCCGTAGCTTTTGTAGAATAGCTTAACAGTGGGGCTTCTCGATATCCCCCCACCAGCATCAGACCCAATGTACAATTGAGCATGTGTATATGTGTAGTTCATGTCTTCCTTTTCGTTTTCTTTTAGTTTTTTTGCCTTGTTTAGATCTGTTTTTCATTTATTTGTATTGTGCATCACATTGAAAATGATCTGTTTTCTGGAAAGTTTGGGGAGGTTTTATAAATTTTAATTATGATTTGTGTTTTGAAGCTTTTTAATTAATTTATTGAATATTAGTTATTTATTTAATAAGTTCCTTCCATTAACCATTCATTAGAGCCCAAAATCATTCTTCAATCAGGAAACCAAGCATCTTCTAATTAAAAAAAAAAAATCTTCATAACGTGTAAAGAATGAATACGTTTTCACCCAATTTGTATGGACTGATTTTAAAAGGTAATGTAAAGCAGAAGTCTCTGCTTGAGAATCCTTATCTTCCTCTTTTTATTCCCTCTCCTTCTGTCGCTGTCTCTTATTCTCTACATCTATCCCCGCCACATCTTCTTTTTCTCTCTCTTTTGCTCTATTTTTTTCTATGTATCTCTGTCTCCATCCTCTCCATCTTTCATTGGTCATGGGGATCAGATAGTTTTAATAAACTGTTTAATCGAGGATCCTAGGTGTTTTGCCCGCACATACGCCTGCAAACATACTAGAATTTACGCATAGGTCCAGGTCTAGGGGGCGCACAACGCACAGGGTTCCAAAAAAATCTTCAAAGTGCCAGGCGCACTTTGCTGCTTCGCTGTATATTCACAGAAAAGTGATTTTAAAACAACACGGGAATTCTGTAGCAACTTATGAACTGTAAGATGTCTCCCAAGAAAGGCAGCTGAGAACTCGGCATCACCTCTCTCTTGCATTACTTTTGGCGCATCACTCATCAGCTGCCTTCTGTTCAGGTTTTCCACTATCCCCGAATTTTTGGGGATTTCCCCGTAAATCTCTGTGTCTCTCGGAAAAAAATTGCTTGGGCCTAGGGGTGCCAAAACGCTTGGGCCGAGGGGCGCCAAAGATTTAAATCCGGCCCTGCCTGCAAACAGATTAAACATCAACTGATTTATCTTTTCTTTACAGACATAGAAGCCGTTATTCGCAAGACCCAAATAAATATGGCTTATAACTGGCAAACTAAAGAAGAAGCTGAAGCCAGAAAGCTATTAATATTTGAATATGAACTATATGATTTTGTTACAAGAAGACTCAAAGGATAAAATTTTCAACGCTCTTTAGATTCGGAACACTTTCCAAACCTGATATATAGTTTGACTCTGGCTAAAAGAGTGGGGTTAAGTGTACAGCAGCTTTATCTTATTCAGAATAATTCTATTTTACTGTGTAAAGAAATTACTTTTAATTAATCCGCTTCATTTCTTAAGGATTTTTAGTTACAAAAGTAAACTTTGACGTAAAGATGGCAGCCCCTTAAAATGGCAGCCCCTTAAAATGGCAGTCCCTTAAAACGGCAGCCCCTTAAAATGGCAGCCCCTTAAAATGGCAGCCCCTCTCATAAATAGAATAGCCCAGAATACTTTATTAAAAACTATCAAAAGAATTGTTTTTCAATTGAAATTAATTAGCGACTTTAAAATACGAAAGCAGAAATTATCCATTACATGAAGAGCGGCTTCAAACATCAAGGTTTCGCCCTTTCTCTCTTTTTCAAAACTAAATGCTCCAACGCAAAAACGAAGACATAAAAGTCCCCTTGCTCAACTACGATTTAGAAACTTTCTTGTATTTGCGATAACAATGCATTTTTCTATGCAATTGTTTTAAAAGATAATCTGCGAATAAAACACTGACGATTGCCAATGGGTTGTAATTGTTGTATCTGGATATGCTTTCAGGAAAGCACTAGTGAACCTTCAGCTTTAAGAATAGGGGATAGAGGGAGGGCTTCCCTCCCCTCTCCGCATATGATAACGTGTGTTAGTTTTATTAAGTTTTGACGTCGCTCTTAGTCTTGTTGGAAAAAGAAATTTTTCGTGTAGTTAACTACAAAACTGATGCTTTTGTTGTTATATAAATTTTCGAGATGAAAAAATTATATAGAAGTACATATTTTGTAAACAGATTTTGATTTTCACCTAGTTGGTAGTTCAGGAATTCTAGGGGGTATGTTACAAATCTGAGGCTACTCTCGCAAGAAAAATAACAAAACAGTGTAATGATAGATTTCACAAATGGTTTTGCTTCCACTAAACCTGGTATTTAAGGATCTTGGAGCTTTTTGATAACTTGCCTGAGGCAAATAATCACGCCTAGCAATGGAGCGCAGAAATACATTTATGTATCTTGTGTAAAGATTTTGTTTATTCAGTGTAAATTAAACACAAATTAATGCTCCATTTTATATTTGCTTTCAATTGAATCTTTCAATTTGTATTGTTATGTTATTATTACTGTTGTTAATGCAATATAGCAGTCCGAAATTGAAACCTAGTAAGCACATATATTTTCCAAATGGTATTTCGTTTTCAACAAAGTTGGAATTTAAAATGATCCTTGCTTGTAGTTACAGGCAACACTAGCATTGCCTGTAGTGAAGGGTCATAAGCCTTCAATGTAATTTTTTTTTTTCAGAGCCACTTCACGTGTAACAGATAGCCACAGAAACTTTGCTGGGGGTTCATTCGATTGAAAACTGAAAAACTGAAAGTACGACTTCCCTTTTTAGGAGTTATAAGTGTCGGAGGGTATCCATCTCCCCACTCTTCTCGATCTTTTCTAACCACACCCTCTTCCCCCATACCCTCAAAAGACATTTGATCAAAATTTTGAGATAGCCATTTTATTCAAAATAGTCAAAAGGCTCAACAAACATGATCCACGGATAATGTGACCCCCACGGACTCTAGATCATTGACCGTACATAATGTAAATCGGCAATGGTCTAACCTTTGTTTGATAGTGGAAAAGGGTGCTCCTCCAATGTCTTAAGAAAAGCTAATGGTATTAAGTTATAACTTTCAGGGAATGTTGAGGGAGGTATTCATTTAAAGATAAAGACATTATGGGCATCCTATTTGTTAAAAGGGCATGTGTGCATGATCCCAGGAATGTTTAAGGGTATTAAGATGAAAGTTTCAGAGAATGTTGAGATAGATATTTAACTAAATCAAAAGAGACTATGTGCATCCAGGTTGTCCAAAAGGCAAATTTAGAAAATCTCAGGAGTGGCTTAGGCTATTACTTTGAAACTTTCAGGGAATAATAATGAGGGTCTAGAAAAAAAAATCAAAAGACACTATATGCATCCAGGCCGTCAAAAGGGTAAAATCCGCATTATCCCTTGAATAGTTAGGGATATTAAGTTGAAACTTTCAGGGAATACTAAACTAAATCAAAAGACACAGGATACATCCAGGTTGTCAAAAGGACGTGTCTGCCATATCCCGTGAAAGGTTAAGGGTATTAGTTCAAACTTTATAAGGGTATCAAGTTTAAACTTTCAGGGAATGTTAAGGAGAACGTTGAACTAGCCTACATTTGAAGGCGCTATGTGCAACCTAGGTTGTCAGAAGGTCGGTGAAGATGTCCAATGTCTCAGGAACTTCTGAATTTATCAGGTAAAAACCTTCAGAGAATATCAAGGAGGATTTTGACCTAAATCAAAAGACACCATGTGAATCAGGTGATCAAAAAGGCATATCTGCAATACTTAAGATAAACTTTCACATAGGTTGTCAAACGGTCGGCTGAAGATGTCCAATGTCTCAGGAACTTCTGAATTTATTAGGTAAAAACCTTCAGAGAATATCGAGGAGGATGTTGACCTAAATCAAAAGACACCATGTGAATCAGGTGATCAAAAAGGCATATCTGCAATACTTAAGATAAACTTTCAGATAGGTTGTCAAAAGGTCGGTTGAAGCTGTCCAATGTCTTAGGAACTTCTGAATTTATTAGGTAAAAACCTTCAGAGAATATCGAGGAGGATGTTGACCTAAATCAAAACACACCATGTGAATCAGGTGATGAAAAAGACATATCTGCAATACTTAAGATAAACTTTCAGATAATGCTTAGGGGAACATTAGTAGAGTGCTAAGTTATACTTTGCTTGGCTTATGTTCCTTCCCATGCTATTCGCTTGGCTTACGTTCCTTCCCATGCTATTTGCCTAGATTACGTTCCATGGCACCTTTCCAGAGCATGTACTTATGGATTTGCTTGCCTTATGTTCCCTTAAAGTAACAATGGGTTTATTTAAAAAAAAAATATATATACATCATCGATTCCCTGAAGCAATGTAGATGGCAAGAAAATAATTTTAATAAAGAAATTCAGAACAAATCTTAGAAATCCATAAAAATCAAGTTATAAGGTGTATGTGAATACGAACCATCAAGGATCATAAGCACCAATGACCCTAACCAGCAGAGACATCAACCCCCCAAAGGTCCCCTATCCCCAAACTCGAAGGGTGCCCCCTCCCCTCCATTTTTTTGACCCCCTCCCCTCTTTTTTTTGATTTTTTGGCAATTGACATTTTTTCTGATAACAAGTATCATTCATTACGATCGTAGCTTTCAAATGTGAAACTTAAGTCATTTTTTGATCGAAAAATAAACTATTTCTGTAAAATCTGAGTTAATAATTGCTTTTGACCGTAAACTCTAGTTTTTTGCAAGAAAATTATGGAAAATACAATTCTCTGGTTCAAATGTGAAACTTAAGTCCATTTTTGGAACGAAAAATAAAACTATTTCCGTAAAATCTGAGCTAATAAGTGTTTTTGACCGTAAACTCTAGTTTTTTGTAAGAAAATTATGGAAAATACAATTCTCTGGTTCAAATGTGAAACTTAAGTCCATCTATGGATCGAAAAATAAAACTATTTCCGTAAAATCTGAGCTAATAAGGGTTTTTGACCGTAAACTCTAGTTTTTTGTAAGAAAATTATGGAAAATACAATTCTCTGGTTCAAATGTGAAACTTAAGTCCATTTATGGATCGAAAAATAAAACTATTTCCGTAAAATCTGAGCTAATTATGGTTTTTGACCGTAAACTATAGTTTTTTGTAAGAAAATTATGGAAAATACAATTCTCTGGTTCAAATGTGAAACTTAAGTCCATTTTTGGATCGAAAAAATAAAGTATTTCTATAAAATCTGAGCTAATAAGGGTTTTTGACCGTAAACTCTAGTTTTTTGTAAGAAAATTATGGGAAATACAGTTCTCTGGTTCAAATGTGAAACTTAAGTCCTTTTTTTGCATCGAAAAATAAAACTATTTCCGTAAAATCTGAGTTAATAAGGGTTTTTGACCTCAAACTCTAGTTTTTTGTAAGAAAATTATGGAAAATACAATTCTCTGGTTCAAATGTGAAACTTAAGTCCATTTATGGATCGAAAAATAAAACTATTTCCGTAAAATCTGATCTAATAAGGGTTTTGACCGTAAACTCTAGTTTTTTTGTACGAAAATTATGGAAAATACAATTCACTGGTTCAAATGTGAAACTTAAGTCCATTTATGGATTGAAAAATAAAACTATTTCCATAAAATCTGAGCTAATAAGGTTTTTTGACCGTGAACTCTAGTTTTTTGTAAAAAAAATTATGGAAAATACAATTCTCTGGTTCAAATGTGAAACTTAAGTCCATTTATGGATCGAAAAATAAAACTATTTCCGTAAAATCTGAGCTAATTAGGATTTTTGACCGTAAACTATAGTTTTTTGTAAGAAAATTATGGAAAATATAATTCCCTGGCTCAAATGTGAAACTTAAGTCCATGTTTGGATCGAAAAAATAAACTATTTCTGTAAAATCTGAGTTAATAAGGGTTTTTGACCGTACACTCTAGTTTTTTGTAAAAAAATTATGGAAAATACAGTTCTCTGGTTCAAATGTGAAACTTAAGTCCTTTTTTTGGATAAAAAAATAAAACTATTTCCGTAAAATCTGAGCTAATAAGTGTTTTTGACTGTAAACTCTAGTTTTTTGTAAGAAAATTATGGAAAATACAATTCGTTGGCTCAAATGTGAAACTTAAGTCCATTTATGGATCGAAAAATAAAACTATTTCCGTAAAATCTGAGCTAATTAGGGTTTTTTCCGTAAACTATAGTTTTTTGTAAGGAAATTATGGAAAACACAATTCTCTGGTTCAAATTTGAAACTTAATTCCATTTTTGGATCGAAAAAATAAACTATTTCTGTAAAATCTGAGTTAATAAGGGTTTTTGACCGTACACTCTAGTTTTTTGTAAGAAAATTATGGAAAATACAATTCTCTGGTTCAAAAGTGAAACTTAAGTTCTTTTTTGGATCGAAAAATAAAACTATTTCCGTAAAATCTGAGTTAATAAGGGTTTTTGACTGTAAATTCTAGTTTTTTGTAAGAAAATTATGGAAAATACAATTCGTTGGCTCATAGGTGAAACTTAAATCCATTTTTCGTTAAGTCTCAGAGTGAATAAATTCGTTATCAAAATTCTTTGTCAGATACATCAAATAAAATTGACAAAATCTAATTTTTAGAATGAATAAATGCTTTAACAACATCCTTTATCGGATATGTCGGATAAAATTGACAAAATCTAAGTATCAGAGTGACTAAATTCTATATCAACATCCTTTTCTCGAATACATAGGATAAAATTGACAGAATCTAAGTGTCAGTGTGAATAAATTTTTTTTATCAACATCCTTTGTCAGATACATCAAATAAAATTGACAAAATCTAAATTTCAGAATGAATAAATTCATTATCAACATCCTTTTTCGGATAAGTCGGATAAAATTGACAAAATCTAAGTATCAGAGTGACTAAATTCTATATCAACATCCTTTTCTCGAATACATAGGATAAAATTGACAGAATCTAAGTGTCAGTGTGAATAATTTTTTTTATCAACATCCTTTGTCAGATACATCAAATAAAATTGACAAAATCTAAATTTCAGAATGAATAAATTCATTATCAACATCTTTTGTCAGATACATCAAATAAAATTGACAAAATCTAAATTTCAGAATGAATAAATGCTTTAACAACATCCTTTATCGGATATGTCGGATAAAATGACAAAATCTAAGTATCAGAGTGACTAAATTCTATATTAACATCCTTTTCTCGGATACATAGGATAAAATTGACGAATTCTAAGTGTTAGAGTGAATAAATTTTTTTTATCAACATCCTTTGGCAGATACATCGGATAAAATTGACAAAATCTAAATTTCATAATGAATAAATTTATTACCAACATCCTTTTTCGGATATGTCGGATAAAATTTTCAAAATGTAAGTATCAGAGTGAATATTTTTTTTATCAACATCCTTTGTCGGATATGTCGGATAAAATTGACAAAATATAAGTGTCAGAGTGAATAAATTTTTTTTATCAACATCCTTTGTCAGATACATCAAATAAATTGACAAAATCTAAATTTCAGAATGAATAAGTACTTTAACAACATCCTTTATCGGATATGTCGGATAAAATTGACAAAATCTAAGTATCAGAGTGACTAAATTCTATATCAACATCCTTTTCTCGGATACATAGGATAAAATTGACAAATTCTAAGTGTTAGAGTGAATAAATTTTTTTTATCAACATCCTTTGGCAGATAGATCAGATAAAATTGACAAAATCTAAATTTCAGAATGAATAAATTAATTATCAACATCCTTTGTCGGATATGTCAGATGAAATTGACAAAATCTAAGTATCAGAGTAAATAATTTTTATATCAACATCCTTTGCCAGATACATCGAATAAAATTGACAGAACCTAAGCGTCAGTGTGAATAATTTTTTTTTATCAACATCCATTGTCAGATACATCAAATAAAATTGACAAAATCTAAATTTCATAATCAATAAATTCATTATCAACATCCTTTGTCAGACACATCAAATAAAATTGACAAAATCTAAATTTCAGAATGAATAAATTCATTATCAACATCCTTTGCCAGATATGTCGGATAAAAATGACAAAATCTAAGTGTCAGAGTGACTAAATTCTATATCAACATCCTTTTCTCGGAAACATAGGATAAAATTGACAGAATCTAAGCGTCAGTGTGAATAAATTTTTTTTTCAACATCCTTTGTCAGATACATCAGATAAAATTGACAAAATCTAAATTTCAGAATGAATAAATTCATTATCAACATCCTTTGTCGGATATGTCGGATGAAATTGACAAAATATAAGTGACAGAGTGAATAAATTTTTTTTTATCAACATCTTTTTGTCAGATACATCAAATAAAATTGACAAAATCTAAACTTCAGAATGAAGAAATACTTTAATAACATCCTTTATCGGATATGTCGGATAAAATTGACAAAATCTAAGTATCAGAGTGACTAAATTCTATATCAACATCCTTTTCTCGGAAACATAGGATAAAATTGACAAATTCTAAGTGTTAGAATGAATAAATTTTTTTTATCAACATCCATTGGCAGATACATCGGATAAAATTGACAAAATATAAATTTCAGAATGAATAAATTCATTATCAACATCCTTTGTCGGATACTTTGGATAAAATTGACAAAATATAAGTATCAGAGTGAATAAATTTTTTTTTATCAACATCCTTTGCCAGATACATCGAATAAAATTGACAGAATCTAAGTGTCAGAGTGAATAATTTTTTTTCCACATCCTTTGTCAGATACATCGAATTGACAAAATCTAAATATCAGAATGAATAAATGCTTTAATAACATCCTTTATCGGATATGTCGGATAAAATTGACAAAATCTAACTATCAGAGTGATTAAATTCTACATCAACACCCTTTTCTCAGATACATAGATTAAAATTGACAAAATCTAAGTCTTAGAGTGAATATTTTTTTTTATCAACATCCTTTGCCAGTTACATCGAATAAAATTGACAAAATCCAAGTGTCAGAGTGAATAAATTCATTATCAACATCCTTTGTCGGATATGTAATATAAAATTGATAAAATCTAAATATCAGAGTGATTAAATTCCATATCAATATCATTTTCACGGATACATGGGATAAAATTGACAAAATCTAAGATTCAGAGTGAATAAATGCTTTATCAACATCCTTTAAATGCATTATCAACATCATTTGTCGGCTATATCGGATAAAATTGACAAGAAAGACATGGAGTGTACACCGCGACGGTGCATACATAGTGAGAGAGACATACAAAGTCTACATAGCTTTATTTCATTTTTTATGGTTAATTTAGACGAGGTTACGTGCGCGCTCGTAATCCTATGTATCGGAGAAAAGGATGTTGATATAGAATTTACTCACTCTGATACTTAGATTTTGTCAATTTTATCCGACATATCCGATAAAGGATGTTGTTAAAGCATTTATTCATTCTGAAATTTAGATTTTGTCAATTTTATTTGATGTATCTGACAATGAATGTTGATAAAAAAAATGTATTCACTCTGACACTTATATTTTATCAATTTTGTCAGACATATCCGACAAAGGATGTTGATAATGAATGTATTCATTCTGAAATTTAGATTTTGTCAATTTTATTTGATGTGTCTGACAAAGGATGTTGATAAAAAAAATTTATTCACACTGACACTTAGATTCAGTCAATTTTATCCTATGTATTCGAGAAAAGGATGTTGATATAGAATTTACTCCCTCTGATACTTAGATTTTGTCAATTTTATCCGACATATCCAACAAAGGATGTTGATAATGAATTTATTCATTCTGAAATTTAGATTTTGTCAATTTTATTTGATGTATCTGACAAAGGATGTTGATAAAAAAAAATTATTCACTCTGACACTTATATTTTATCAATTTTATTCGATGTATCTGGCAAAGGATGTTGATATAAAAAAATTTATTCACACTGAGACTTAGATTCTGTCAATTTTGTCCTATGTATTCGAAAAAAGGATGTTGATATAGAATTTAGTCACTCTGATACTTAGATTTTGTCAATTTTATCCGACATATCTGACAAAGGATGTTGATAATGAATTTATTCATTCTGAAATTTAGATTTTGTCAATTTTATTTGATGTATCTGACAAAGGATGTTGATAAAAAAAATTATTCACACTGACACTTAGATTCTGTCAATTTTATCCTATGTATTCGAGAAAAGGATGTTGATATAGAATTTAGTCACTCTGATACTTAGATTTTGTCAATTTTATTCGACATATCCGATAAAGGATGTTGTTAAAGCATTTATTCACTCTGAAATTTCGATTTTGCCAATTTTATTTGATGTATCTGACAAAGGATGTTGATAACGAATTTATTCACTCTGAGACTTAACGAAAAATGGATTTAAGTTTCACCTATGAGCCAACGAATTGTATTTTCAATAATTTTCTTACAAAAAACTAGAGTTTACAGTCAAAAACCCTTATTAACTCAGATTTTACGGAAATAGTTTTATTTTTCGATCCAAAAAGGACCTAAGTTTCACATTTGAACCAGAGAATTGTATTTTCCATAATTTTCTTAAAAAAACTAGAGTTTACGGTCAAAAACCCTTATTAACTCAGATTTCACAGAAATAGTTAATTTTTCGATCCAAAAATGGACTTAAGTTTCACATTTGAGCCAGAGAATTGTATTTTCCATAATTTTCTTACAAAAAACTATAGTTTACGGTCAAAAACCCTAATTAGCTCAGATCTTACGGAAACAGTTTTATTTTTCGATCGATAAATGGACTTAAGTTTCACATTTGAGCCAACGAATTGTATTTTCCATAATTTTCTTACAAAAAACTAGAGTTTACAGTCAAAACACTTATTAGCTCAGACTTTACGGAAATAGTTTTATTTTTCGATCCAAAAAAAGGACTTAAGTTTTACATTTGAACCAGAGAACTGTATTTTCCATAATTTTCTTACAAAAACTAGAGTTTACGGTCAAAAACCCTTATTAGCTCAGATTTTACAGAAATAGTTTAGTTTTTTGATCCAAAAATGGACTTAAGTTTCACATTTGAACCAGAGAATTGTGTTTTTCATAATTTTCTTACAAAAAACTATAGTTTACGGTCAAAAACCCTAATTAGCTCAGATTTTACGGAAATAGTTTTATTTTTCGATCCATAAATGGACTTGAGTTTCACATTTGAACCAGAGAATTATATTTTCCATAATTTTCTTACAAAAAACTAGTTTACGGTCAAAAACCCTTATTAGCTCAGATTTTACGGAAATAGTTTTATTTTTCGATCCAAAAATGGACTTAAGTTTCACATTTGAGCCAGAGAATTGTATTTTCCATAATTTTCTTACAAAAAACTATAGTTTACGGTCAAAAACCCTAATTAGCTCAGATTTTACGGAAATAGTTTTATTTTTCGATACAAAAAAAGGACTTAAGTTTCACATTTGAACCAGAGAACTGTATTTTCCATAATTTTCTTACAAAAAACTAGAGTTTACGGTCAAAAACCCTTATTAGCTCAGATTTTACGGAAATAATTTTATTTTTCGATCCATAAATGGACTTAAGTTTCACATTCGAACCAGAGAATTGTATTTTCCATAATTTTCTTACAAAAAACTAGAGTTTACGGTCAAAAACCCTTATGAGCTCAGATTTTACGGAAATAGTTTTATTTTTCGATCCAAAAATGGACTTAAGTTTCACATTTGAACCAGAGAATTGTATTTTCCATAATTTTCTAACAAAAAAATAGAATTTACGGTCAAAAACCCTTATTAACTCAGATTTTACAGACATAGTTTATTTTTCGATCCAAAAAATGGACTTAAGTTTCACATTTTAAAGCTACGATCGTAATGAATGATACTTGTTATCAGAAAAAATGTCAATTGCCAAAAATAAAAAAAAAATGGGGGGGGGGGGGCAAAATTTGGAGGGGAGGGGGCACCCTTCGAGTTTGGGGATAGGGGACCTTTGGGGGGGTTGATGTCTCTGCTGGTTAGGGTCATTGGTGCTTATGATCCTTGATGGTTCGTACTCACATACACCTTACTACTTGATTTGCAAGGATTTCTAAGGTTTGTTCTGAATTTCTTTATTAAAATTATTTTCTTGCCATCTACATCTCTCTTAGTATCAATTTTTTAGTATACTATAACGTTGGACCCTATTTTAAACTGACAACACTGTTCAAACACAACTTGTGTATTATACAGAACACATCGGAGAGGTAAAGCTAGGTCAACTCACAATGTCATTCTATCATCATTAACAATTTTCATAGATTGATGTTGTCTCAAATTTATAACAAATTGCCTGAGTTAACAACCCCGAGGGGTTACCTTAACTGATAATCAGTTTAACCCTTTTTTTTCTTTTTTTCCACCTTCATACAATCCAATTCGCAAATGCTATCTAGCTCTGTTTTTTCCCCTATTATTCAATTAATATCGTTCGTACAGTCCAATTCGCGAATCCCTTATCCCTTTTTGCAAATGTCAATCAAACAATTCTGATTGTAACATCCAATTTTTTGGCAAGCAAATAGCATGTAGTTTCAAAACGTGCTTGGCCACTTTATAGGTAAAGGATTGGTCGCTTTTTGTAATGTGTAGGAACCAGTGGGGAATCCCCGCTCGTTTGGAAAGGTACCAAGGGGACATAAGCAAATATCATGTAGTTTCAAAACGTGGAGTTGAAACAAACTTGTGTAACAAGCCAGATTTCAAGAACCAGTGGGGAATCCCCGCTTGTACTGCTCGCTTTTTTTTGCAATGTGCATGTCAAACTTTATTGCCTCAGGCGTAGGTTTCAAACCTTTAAGGGAACATAAGGCAAGCAAATCCATAAGTACATGCTCTGGAAAGGTGCCGTGGAACGTAATCTAGGCAAATAGCATGGGAAGGAACATAAGCCAAGCAAATAGCATGGGAAGGAACATAAACCAAGTAAAGTATAACTTAGCACTCTACTAACATTGAACTGAATCAAAAGTTACTATGTGCATCCAGGTTGTCACTAGGGTGCATCTGTGATATTTCGGGAAACCTGTGGATATTAAGTTGGAACTTTCAGGGTATTTTAAGGGCAATGCTGAACTGAGGTCTGGGGGGACTTGGATCTGGAGGGAGCAGCTGCCTTCCTGCCCCATAGCAAATTACGCCCCTGGTGCCCGAATCCTGCTATGGTTGGCAGAGGGCTAAACCACAACGCCATTCAAATTTATCCCGCTACTAAGTACTTGTACATGTTTCTCCCACATCATCCAATTTGTCCCTTCATTAATTTTATTGAACAAAAACTAATTAAGCAAATAAAGGGCAATTGGGTTCGATATAGCAAACAATACAGCTCAAAATATGCGTCATTCTTTTCTCCCATTTTTTTTTTAATTAAATAACTAAAGGTAAATTTAAAATAGCAAAACTCTCATATGTTTCTGATTTATTTTATCAAAGGTGTCTTACAGAAAAGTCACTCAGGGAGCATCTTTAGTTTGTCCATCTCCCCTTTAACTCGGAAACAAATGTGAATCCCCTCTGTTCTTTAATTTACTTCGTAAGTATATCAGTAAAACAAATACAATAGTTTATTTTTTTGGCCAATAGGCTTTTTAGTTGACTTAGATGGGCCAGATATCATTCTTCGTTCCATTTGACGTGAAGATTTACACAAAAGGTGCATTCGAGAAATTTTGAACTTTCAACTCCAGCACATATATCTTATGGTACACTGGCGTGAATCTCCATAAATTTTCCTAAGCATATAAATGCAGAAGCTTAGCAATAAAAAACTTATGGCTCGTTAGTAGCGTAGAATGATCAGTTCTTTGCCTTTTAAAACCCTTCCAAGCCATAATTGTGATTGAAAGGGTATTCTAACATATTTTGAACAATAACAATAATGCTAAGCTCAATTCTAGTTCCAATACCAAATTTACAAGTCTAGCTCCAGTGCCAAATCAAACAGTTCGTGGTAACGAACTGTAAGTAGCCTAAGAAATGGCGCGACTCAATAGTGACCGAAACTGTAAAAAATGGAAATTTTCATACCAATAGATACATCAAAAGAATTAGATTTTTATGCTGATTTCAAATATGTAATATTCATCAAGTTTGGTCTTACCAACCTAAGGTTACAGGCCTGAGAATATTTGACTTATTTCGGAAAAAAGCGGTACACCCCCTAACAGTCATAGGATGACCTTTTCTTCTTTTTAGGGATGATCGTATTGACCCATTAGTCCTGGAATATCACAAGAAGGCTCATTTGAACGAAAATTAAAAGTTTTAATGCCCATTTAAGTAACCTAAAAATTGGAGGGCAACTAAGCCCCCTTCCACGCTCATTTTTTCCCAAAGTCACTCGATCAAAATTTTGAGATATCCGTTTTGTTCAGCATAGTCGAAAAACTTAATAACTATGTCTTTGAGGATGACTTAATCCCCCACAGTCCCCGGGGCAAAGACTGGAAGTTGTGAACTTTGTCCATTGTTTATATGTACTATTGGTTATTGGGAAGCACTGTATATATAATTAGGCAGTAAGTTTACCGCAGATGATTTCTGGCTCTTCATTCTAGTTGCGAACAAAAATTTCCTCCCAATTATTCATGCATTAGCGTGTTAGAGTGTATGCGTCAATCAATGAGAAATGGTTCGAAATTGTATTGTTCGTAATTGTGAAAGCAGAAAAAGACTTGGTGAGCCGGCCAAGTGGTTTGCAACTGTCCCATCTCACAGGTATGACTTAATTTATATACAAATTGTGACTTAATCTATTATTTATATACAGTGGACTTAACTAATTGGCCTGTGTAGGATTTCTAAAAAAGGGGGCTGGGGTTGATGAAATTTGTGAAAATAATGAATTTTTTTTTTCTTCTAACAACTGGCGGAATAGATGTGATGGTCTCAGGGGCGGATCCAGGATTTTTAGGGGGGGCCAAAATAGGTTGATCTGATAAACTTACGTTAGGAGCAAGTTTAATTAATGCAAACTTGCGTTAATTAGGTAAATTACACTACTTTAGACCTTGAACAATTTATAAGATTGATTTTGTGCACACGTGCATATTACGAAGTAAAATTTAAGGATCGGGAAATCGATAGACGTACGTATCAAGGAAAATAAACCAGCAAGTCATCTTTTTAGTTTTAGTAGTTTAAATATTTTTTATTTTTTTGAACAAAGGGGCAAAATTTTTTAAAACTTGTGTTTGATTATCTCCTTAATGAGCTCCTCAGTACTACAGAACATAAAAATCAAACCAATATCAATAAACAAACATGGGCGTAGGGAGGGGGCAGGGAGGGGAGCTGCCCCCCCCCCTATACCTTAAAATTTATATTAGATATGGCTGAAAAGGCAGATGGTTGGAAAAGCGGTTGATAAAAGGCCCTCCATCACACTATCGACTGCCCCCCCCCCTAGACAATATGCTGCCTACGCCCATGTAAACATATGTGAAAAGTGGAAGTGACTATATTTAATTTAGCTGCAAGTCTACATTCATGCCCACCACGTAATTTCCCTTTGAGAAAAAATTGATAAAACTTTTAAAACTGAAATATCAATGCGAAGCGCCAAATATCATAATCAAATGTCTTCGCTTTATGACATTGTCCAAATAAAACTTATTTTTAACTTAATTATCGTTCTAAATTCATTCTTTGTCTTTCTTTCCATTCTTAAACCAATGTTTTATTTACCTTTCGCATTATTACAGCCCACTATATATACATTTATATAAAATTAAATGCAGTGTTACAGCCATACCAATTATTTTCCTTTCCTTTTTTATTCTTTAATAATAATTTCTGGTCGTTTTGAGTTTGAGTTATTGTAGGCTTCTATTTCTACTGAGTTATTGTAGGCTTCTATTTCTTAATATGGCCTTTATATATATATATATATATATATATATATATATATATATATATATATATATATATATATATATATATATATATATATATATATATATATATATATATATATATATATATATATATATATATATATATATATATATATATTGGCGCGTACAAACAGCTCCTCTCATTTGATCTGCCATTAGCAGATCAGATGATCTGCCATTATGATCTGCCAGTTGATCTGCCATTTGATCTGCCATTAGGTCCAATTACCCTGGAACACGTATTTTGGCAGAAACTTTCTCAAAATACCTTTAAAACCAACTCGAGACTTCGAAACCTACCTGTAATTCCTATAAACATCTGAACTAATTATATATGTATATATATATATATATATATATATATATATATATATATATATATATATATATATATATATATATAATATATATATATATATATATATATATATATATATATATATAATATATATATATATATATATATATATATAATATATATATATATATATATATATATATATATATATATATTATATATATATATATATATATATATATATATATATATATATATATATATATATATATATATATCTATATATATATATATATATATATATATATATATATATATATATATATATATATATATATATATATATATATATTATATATATATATATATATATATTATATATATATATATATATATATATATATATATATATATATATATATTATATATATATATATATTATATATATATATATATATATATATATATATATATATATATATATATCAGCGCGTACAAACAGCTCCTCTCATTTGATCTGCCATCAGCAGTCCAATTATGGCAGAACCTTTCTCAAATGCCTTTGAAACCAACTTGAGACTTCGAAACCTACTTTTAATTCCTAAAAACATCTAATAATAGCATTGCACTACTAATTACCGATTTTCATATATCTTATCTTATATGTATATGTTATATGTATCTTATATATTATCTTATATGTATTGGAATAAATGGAATAATTATATGTATTGAGAAATCTTCAAAACCTGCAATGATTCAAAAACGTTCAGAAACTAAAAAAAGTTCTTTTAAAACTCATTATATTAAAACTTATTAAAACTTAAAACGAACAAAAATTATTCCGTATATGAAAAAGGCTGTCCCCTTCTCAACGCCCCGCTCTTTACTCTAAAGTTTTTTTTATTTTTTTAAAAGTAGAGTTGTAATATAGAGTCAAACTTTTGCGTAAAGACCGGGGCGTTGAGGAGGGGACAGCCCCTTACATATAAGGAATAATTTTTGTTCGTTTTAAGTTTAAATGTCACCCCTTGCTTTCAGTTAAAAAAAACTTTTTTTTTTTTATTTAATGTGTATACATAAAAGTTTATCTTCCATAGCCAAGCTGTTTTTCTTGCTAGACCCGTGGATACCCCCAGGGGAGAAGATGGTGGAAGTTTCCTCCTCCAAAATGAGTTAAATAAGATAAAAGTGTAAAATCATGTAATTCCTGACAATAAAATGACTATTTTAACTTGAAAATTTTGCTTGAGAGTGCTATGACAATTTTAATCTAAACTGCTGTAAGACTCGTCCTTCCCTAAAAAAAAGCTCTTAGCTATTCTCCTACTTGACGAAAGCAATGGTATTTCTTGAAGGGGTGGAGCAAGGTTTTATTTTTCTTATGTTCAGTAAGTTTTTTTTACGCTTATAAAGGTTTTTTCGTAGTTAGCTAGGGTTCCACATAAAACTTTCCAACTAAACTATTCTTTTTATCATTCTATAGTTTTCGTGTCATCGATTTTGCCGTCATCACTATATCTGGCATCTGGCATTACAAAGGTGTCATTGTTTGTTTGTTTGTTCTGTCATGGAACCCAACGTCGTTCGTCGTAACGGCCGTTCCACGAATTATTATCGTTTTATAATCACCGAGCAAAGTATCGTTGCAATTATACGCTATTGCAAAAAAATGCCATAATTCCATACGTAAACGCTTTGTTTTTGAGCTGAAATTTACTCACCCAAAACTCAAGGACTATTTTTGTTTCGTTGTGAATTGTTCTAACAGACGCACATACGCCAGAAATTCTGTTTTAGAGTGAAAAAATAATTTGATAGTTTTTATTTTATTTAGCATTGCTATTGTATCGAGATTGCTTCAAATCAAACAATTAATTTCACACATGCAATGGGCGCATGAAAATGATGTAAAGTTGGACATATCCTTTTCTGAAAGCGTCATAAATCTATTTCTTTACATAGCCTATGCTTTGCAATCAATAATTTGACATTTTATCGCTACAATCCTATTGCTTTCTCCCCTTACTTGGGATTTTTGTGATCAGAATATCCAACTAGTATAGAATGAGAGTGGGGCATATTTCATAGGAAGGGGCCATAGTTTTAAAATATAATTTATCAAATTAAGCTTTTTGTCTATTAAACAAATTTTGAAAGTTTTTATTTTAATAAAAATAGTATTTGGGGCTATCTCATGAACGAGGGAGCTGATATACATAAACAAAAATGGGGCTATCTCGTGTGTTATATACATAAACATGCATGTTCCTTTATTCCATGTAATTTTGCTTTGTTTTCTAACTGCAAATTACGTTGTTCTATATTTTTGTTTGCAATTCACTGTGATTTTGTGCCATTTCTTGTTGCATACCTTTTTCTTTGGCTGTTCGGAGCAGTTTGTCATCTTGTGCAATTTCGCATCCGTCATAGATACTAAAACGATACGACCACTACTGGGGGGAAACTAACGTTGTTTTTTGCTCTTGAAATTTATATAAATATGGTTGACTCGTGACCTGTCTAGTCTAGATCACTATTTTCAGGTCAGAAAATCCCAGGGTGCCAATTTTCCAATATATATATGTATATATATATATGTTTATATGTATAATATGCATATATATGCGCAGGATTTTTCTAACCCTATCCCCGCAGCTAGGCCCTTGGTTCTCGTCTGCTTGCTATCATGATGTAGGATTTCTGTTTTCCGTTTATTTGTTTAGCTTTTTGTTTTTGGGGATTTTTATTAGCCACTGCCATCCTCGTGGGTGAAAAAAATTTTGCCAAAATTTTCATGTTTTACTCAGATGGGAGGGTATTAGGCTTCCTGCAAAGGTCAAGATTATAACCAAACAAATCGCTCACTCATACCCACGGCCCTCACTAATGTGAGTTTTGAGTGTTAAACCTTTGAAAATTCAGGCTTACATCACCTACTCCCCAGTAGAGGGGGGCATTGCTACACAGGGCTAACAACAGGGCGAACAAGATCGCGTGCCTCTTTCTAAGCCAATCACAGGGCTATAAATACTGGGCTAAGTGACATCAGAGCAGATTTCTGGGAAATTGATTAGTTTGAATTTTACGTAATTTCTGTTATATCACAATTCCACCTTAAGACTTTGTTTATAATGTTTGTGCTTCGAACCTGAGATAACAGTTCGTTTCAAACAATGGGTTCCCATAAGCTGAATTCCAGGAGGGGCAAACCTCGTCTAATTGGCACTTTTAATGCTATATAGTAGAAATCTCAGAACAAAATTATAAAATAAGGTAGCATCCTTCAGCCGGGGGGGGGGGGGCTGACCCCCCATATGGGTGCCCATGTTTCAAAGCATTTAGGAACACACATCAGATAGAATGGATGATTTATATGTTATTGCAACGCAAATTTATAACGTAAGTTTTTATTTATAAATAATTAATTGAGATATTTGCATGATAAATTTTTACCAAATCATATTATTGACTTACGAATAAAGTGGATATACAACTCGAAGCCTTTTTTTATGCTATTTCCGAATACAATAATTTTTTTTATGTTGGAAATGAATTTTAGCCCCGACCCCTATATATACCAATTCAGGGTATATATTTGCACATTGAGGGGATGGGGTTGCATGAAGCAAATATTAATTGTAACCCAGCTAGCATCTTTTTTTTCTGAAAACATTAATTTATTTCTAATAGGCTAGCTTTTGAAACTGTGGTTTGGTATAAATTTTAGGCCTATATGCTGTGTGTGTGTGTGTATTAACGAGCTTTTTCTATCTAATTTTAAGCCTATATGCTGGAACTGTGTTATCAAGCCTTTATATCTAAATACCCCTTGTTTCTAGAACCTATAAGATTTTGAGAGTTATACATAGTTTCTATAATATCTACATGATTTTATGCTATATTTTGGCTTCATTTTTTTTTGCCTCAGAAAACATGGTACTTATGCATTATATAACACACGAAAGAAGTCGAGTTCGGTTAATGCTAATGAAATAAAATAGGATGAAAATATAATAGTTAAGAAACAAATGAACGAGTTTGGTTTTTCACTACACTTTGAATGCTTTTTTCTCTACATGAAAGAAACTATAATTTAGTTACTTTTTAAGGATAATTTTTAAGAATATGACACCCCCTTCCGCCATCAAAAAGGCTTGAATTGAGGATGAAAACCACTAACGGACCTCAGTAATTAAATACATTGGACCTGGCATATATACTAGGCGAGATCAAATTGACAATGATTACTTTGGTTTTGCTAAGGAACAAATAATGTAAGTTTTAAATTATATCGATATTTTCACTAATTTATTTTCTCCCAATGGGAATAGTCAATTTGAAGGACAAGGATTGTATCTTTTTCATTCCTACTTTCACATGTGGATGACAAGTTGCGTTATAAAGGCTTCAAAATAATTCCTGAATGATAATACATGTTCTAATTTACGTAATATTTGTTGTCAACTTTAAATTACGGCCTGCCTGGATTTTTGGCACTCGATAAGAAATGTGACACCTATGTATCAGCATTAATGGCTCCCCTTATCGCACATTCCAGGAGTCAAAAATCATGGAAATAAGAGACTCGCATTAACGGATGTGATTCTTGGCTATTCGTAAAATACAAAATAAACAGAATGACCTAAAAGACTTGAGCTACGTCAAACATCCGAGGAGGTACTCGTCGTAATCTCATTCGTATTAAGTCCTCATTGCCAATTCGCTTTACATGTAGCACTCTTTATTACCATCCCTTTATGGCCTAAGTCAAACATCTGAGGAGGTACTCGTCGTAATTCCATTCGTATTGAGTCCTTATTGTCAATTCGCTTTACTTGTAGCACTCTTTATTACCATGCGGTAATATTAGAGGCATAAGGATGTCTTTGGCCCAAGGATGTTAAATTTAGTGAAGGGGGAGGTCAAAAATAGGGTGGTTTATACATATTGAAAATAAGCTATTTTCAGGAGATGGTCTGAAGAGGTTAGACTATCCCTTTCAAACCATGTATGACCCCAGAATTTTCCAAAACAGATAAAGAGTACTAATATGAAATTTTCAGGGAATGCTGAACAAAATCAGAACCTACTATGTCCCGTTTAGATTGTAAATATGATATATCACTAATGCATATGGGTTGGCTATTAGATTGAAACTTTCAGGATATATATAGTGGTTACGGGGGACAGTGAATTAACCAAATGTCACTATACGCACACAGATAGTGTTATTGCTACTGCTTCTGCTACAATTAGTGTGTTTTTTTATTATTTTAATGCTTATGTTTTAAATGATTAGAAAATATATGTTGCTATTAATCCAATTTTCAACTTTTTAAAATAGGGTGGTTTATACATATTGAAAATAAGCTATTTTCAGGAGATAGTCTGAAGGGGTTTAACTATTCCATTCAAACCATGTAAGACCCCGGATTTTTCCAAAACAGATAAAGAGTATTAATATGAAATTTTCAGGGAATGTTGAACAAAATCAGAACCTACTATGTCCCGTTTAGATTGTAAATATGATATATCACTAATGCTTATGGGGTGGCTATTAAATTGAAACTTGAAGGATACATATAGTGGTTAGGGGGGAACAGTGAATTAACCAAATGTCACTATACGCACACAGATACTGTTATTGCTACTGCTTCTGCTACAATAAGTGTATTTTTTTATTATTTATTTTAATGCTTAAGTTTTAAATGATTTGAAAATATAGGTTGCTATTAATCCAATTTTCAACTTTTTAAAATAGGGTGGCTTATACATATTGAAAATAAGCTATTTTCAGGAGATGGCGTGAAGGGGTTAGACTATCCCTTTCAAACCAAGTAAGACCCCGGATTTTTTCAAAACAGATAAAGAGTATTAATATGAAATTTTCAGGGAATGTTGAACAGAATCAGAACCTACTATGTCCCGTTTAGATTGTAAATATAATATATCACTAATGCATATGGGGTGGCTATTAAATTAAAGCTTTCAGGATATATATAGAGTGGTTAGGGTGCGGAACAGTGTATTAACCAATTGTCACTATAGGCATACAGATAGTGTTATTTCTACTTCTTCTGCTACTACTACAAAAAGTGTGTTTTTTTCTTTTTTATTTATTTTAATGCTTAAGTTTTAAATGATTTGAAAATATAGGTTGCTATTAATCCAATTTCGACTTTAAAAAAATAGGGTGATTTATACACATTAAAAATAAGTATCTATTTTCTTTATAGGTTAGAACGGATTCATCACTACCCCCACTCCCAACCCCACCTGAAGAAATAAGTCATGAATTATATGATCGCATTGACGAAATGGTTTTAATTGAAGCACCAATGCAATTTCGTGACGCCGTTGAAACATTACCACATATCAGTGAACAACAGTACGATAAGTTTTTACGGGAGTGTTATGAAGCTAGTGATAATTTAGATGGTACACCTGCTAACATTATTAACAACACAGAATGGGCAGAAAATTTATTAGGAGAACATTTCAGTGTTGATAATAATTCTTTACATGCAGTCGCTAGTACAGTTGAACAATGTAATGAAGTTAGCTCAGAACAAGATTTTCTACAGAGCGTTTTACCTTGGCTGAGCCCAAATACCATACAAATTTTAGATAATTTTGGTTGTGAGTTAAATGAGAACCCTTTCCCCTCAAATTTAATGAATATAGCCCTAGTTCAATCGAATTTAATTGAATAAGAAAATGAAATAACTTGGATGGATTTGCATAGCCCTAACGCACTAGTGGCTATGTTAAGCGAACTGGGAGATCTCACTTCACACACCAGCCCAATTATTGAACAAATCGGGGGAGGGGGTTTAGGTAGTGATGATATACAATTCTCACCGCTACCAGAATTTCAGCAAACAAATTCAATTCTGAATACAAAAGACGTCTTAACTGCAACCTTTGGCGATCCGTTTAATACACTGATGGCTGGGAATATAATAAGCGACCCTATAAATATCATCCATGCATATGCGGAGGAAATTCGTGCGCTTCTTGAACATCGAATTCAACTGTGGGGAGGCCGGGACAGCATTAAGGCCTCAATAGTTTTAAAAATATATCATTTAAATGAAAGTCATGGTGAGGTCTATGATCACTATGTACACACTGAAATGTTGGTATTGTACCCTCATTTGGAGAATTATGAGAACGTCTTTATACAATGGGTAGAGGGGGTTTAGGTAGAAAAGCCAAGACAACGCTGATGATATATACATGATGATGATATACAATTCTCACCACTACCAGAATTTCAGCAAACAAATTCAATTCTGAATACAAAAGACGTCTTAACTGCAATCCTTGGCGATCCATTTAAGACACTGATGGATTGGAATATAAGAAGCGACCCTATAAATATCATCCATGCATATGCGGAGAAAATTCGTGCACTTTTTGAACATCAAATTCAACCATTGGGATGTCGGGACAGCATTAATGCCTCAATTGTTTTAAAAATATATTACTTAAAAGAAAGTCATGGGGAGGTCTATGATCTCTATGGAAACACTGAAAGGTTGGTGTTTAACCCTCAATTGGAGAATAATGAGAATGTCTTTATGCAATGGTTCGACAGTGCTGTCACGGAGCTGGACAATTATAATGAGAATGGTAGTGGTTCAGTTGCTTTATTTGTTGAAAATTTAAGTGTAAATATATGTAAATTTAAAAATTGATTTTATTTTAAGAGGGGGTGGGGTGGGGGAGAGGTCTATTGAATTAAAATATAATCCTGATTTAGAAGAAGCAAGGGTTTCCAAGAAATCTGTTTCGAAACAGGCCAAAAGTGTTTCATGTATGCATTTCTCATATCGGATTTCCAACCTCTGAAAGATAAAGCTAAAAACAAAAAATTGGATTAGTGGGCCCCGCATGGGAAAGAGGGGTCTGATTTCCCCAGAGTAGATTTCACTTGTTTTACCCATAAATTTCCTGTAACACGCTAACGCGCATTTAAAGACTTGTGTTACAGTGCTACAGTACGGAACGGAATTCGAAGAGGGTGTGCGTTCTCATAAAAACGGAGCAATATTCCCAGTAAGGGCCCCATCGATTGAATTTGCGAAATACTGGTTTTGGCTGCTGTACACACTGCCTAGTGAACCTAATTCAATCGGGCATGTCAACCCAATAACTAATGTTAGTAGAGTTCTTGGGGGGGACAAATGGGGTACGATACTATTGCCTAGTGTGTTTGTCTAGATTTTGGACTGAATTAAAGCTACAAAATCACATGAAACACTGCAAAAGACACGGCTATCAATCGGTGGAGAGAGTTTCTGGTGACTGGGCTATTTTACGACTTAGGAATTTCCAGAATACACTTATGCAAAGTGATAAAATAAGTTTAGACTGCGAGGCCAAGCTCACAGATGTGAACAACCCATAATTTCCAAATCGTATCAAAGAGCATCAAGCTATTGGAGTTTCCTATGCCCATGCCCAAAGAGACAGCAGTAACACTATGCGTCACTTAGAACTAGTTGAGATATTGGACGAGGAAGATTTTATGATCAAACCATTGACTAAATTAATTGTCACAGCGAATGGGGCTATATCCCGCTTTAGACACACACACTACCAAATGATACTATCAGTAGAGGATCACCTGGATATTAAAAATAAGAAAATATGTTGTGTATGTAAGGGGGAATTTGAAGAGGGGACTAAGGGCAAAGGGACTAGGCGAAAAAAGACTAAGGGGGGAAGGGGAAAGTTAGGGACTACGACCATTTATGGCAGGAAATATTATCAGGGGGTAGTAATTTTCGTGGCTTAGCCCATCAATCGTGCAATGTGAATGTGAGCCAGCAGTATTTTATACCAGTTTTCATTCACAATTCAAATTACGATTTGAAATGTATTTTCTTGGCTTTGGCGAGTATGCATAGGGAGGGGGTTGCAGATAGCCCAGGCAGGGCCGTATCCAGGATTTTTGTTCAGGGGGGGGGGGGTTTACTAATTTTTGACTTTTTTGGGGGGGGGGGGTTACTAATTTTTGACTCTGTTTTCGACTAATTTTACTGATTTTTACCTAGTTTTTACTAATTTTCGACTTATTTTCGAGTCGGTCAAAAATATCGAGGGGGGGGGGGGTCAAACCGGGTACCCCCCTGGATACGGCCTTGAGCCCAGGGGTAAATAACTCATTTACCTACAATATTATACCCAAATATGCTGAGAAGCTGTTGCTTTTAGAATTCCAGTGGGAAACAGTGGATAATGGGCATACGTGCTTGAATAAAATCCGTTTTTTTAGATTCTTATAGTTTTTTCCCCAAGGCTCTCAGCCAACTAATTCAAGAACAGAAAATTGACAATTTGATAGTTTCTCTCTACTTAAACAGCGCTTTCCAAACAATGAAATGTATGACTTACTGACTTGTAAAGGCATATATGCATATGATTATTACAATTCTGGCGCAAGGTTAAGTGAGGAGAAACTCCCTCCCATTGAAGCATTCTATAACTCACTTACCGGTATTGAATGCAATGCCGATGACTTTGAATTTGCCAAGAGAGTACGGGCTAAGGGGGGCTGTAAAAATGGTTGGGATTATTGTAGAATGTACTTGGCAAGCGATGTGCTAACTCTTTTAGATATTGTCTGCAAGAACACAGACCAAATTAATTCGGAATTCGGGCGAGACATTGGCTATAATTTTTCAATACCACACCTCGTGATGGACTTAATTCTAGAAATCAGTAGGGAGGAAATAGGTTTGATCACCGATGTGGATCAACACTTATTTGTTGAAAGATATATGAGGGGGGATATGCTTTTCATGGGGATCGCGTGTTAACAACTGATCCAAGTGGGCAGAACTTTGTTGATGGTGTAAAGTCCAGTACTGTTTTTCTGGACCTGAACTCACTATACCCCTCGGCAATGTCTCACTACAGTTTACTTTGTGGAAATAACAAATGGCTTGAAAATCCTTGTTCCCTAGATTTTCCAGACATTCACACTGTCGAAGAAATGGTCCCCAAGAATGTTTTTTTTTAAAATTGACGGTCACATACCAATCGAGCTCCACGACACAGTAAAAGATTTTGTTTTTTCCGTGTGTAAATAGACCGGTGACCAAGGACTCTTTGAGTCCAAACAATCGGTATTTGGTCGAGGATATGGGCATGCACTGCACCCCCTACGAGCAGAAACTAATTGGAGATTTGGACCCGAAACACAATATTTTTGTTCACCATGTGCTATTGCTGTGGATAGTGACCAATGGTTTCAGGTTCACAAAGATACACAAAGCCCTGCAATTCGATCAGAAACCCTACTTGAAAACGTTTATTGACACGTTTGTCAGTTAACGTTCACAAGCAAGAAATAAAGTTCAAAAAGAAATGTTTAAACTAATTTTAAATTCAGGTTTTGTAAAAATGTGTGAAAGCGTACGAAACAGATCTCGTTTTGACGTTGTAACCTGCCCCAAAGAATGTGAACGAATTGTCACCGACCCCAATTTAACGACATTCATGGTCATAGACCCGTATATGGTTCTCCTACACAGAAAAAAGAGAAATGTTGTTCTGAATAAGAATATTGCGGGAGAGAGTTCAGTACTTCCAAAAACTCAGAAATTTCCAAAAAACTCATGATGTCATTCTTTTACAATGTGTGTAAGGCACAATGGCCAAGGGAGGTGGAGGTTCAAGTGTACTATGGAGACACGGATTCTCTATTGTTAAAAGTTAAAACCGAGAATTTTATGAAAGATTTGGAAAATGGTTTGTACATCAGCTCTCGGATGGATTACACGAATTGGAATACGGGCATCTATCCCAAGTTGGTGAAACGCCAGGCCCCCAATCAACTATTAATGTTAAAACCAGAGACGGGGAGCGGTTTAATATCCAATTGGGTGTTCCACGGTCCAAAAGTATACTGTGTGGAGACACACGATAAAGATGTAAAACAAGCGTGCAAAGGGGTGCATACACACTTTGTAAAAAAATAAATACGATATGAGTGTCCACAGAAACTGTGTAGAGAGTAGTCTAGTGCCAACAGCAAAAGTATAGGCAATTCGCTCATTACAATTTAAGAACTATATTGTTAGAGTGGAAAAAATGCCATGTCTTGCATATCCGACAAGGTCTATGTACTCGAGGATGGTGTGAAAGTACTCCCCCATGGACACTACCGTATTTCAGATCGAGTTGAATGTATGGACTATCGAAAACAACTCGGTCTGGAAAAATTAACTTAAATTAAAAAAAAATAGTGCTTCGTAGGCGGGGGGAGGAGGACAGCAATGCTCCATATGATCTACATCTGTTTTCATTGCCATCATCATCATCGTCATCATCATCATCATTTAACTTTTGCTTCAGTTGCTTTTGTATACAGAGTTTCTTTAACGCCAAAGCGGACCGCGCTTTCCGGCCCCCGGGGGTGGGGGGTCCTGGCTGTGGACTGTCCTGCGGACCCAAAGGGTCGGAGTGGGGGTCCTGGCCCAGCTTTTGGTCCCCGGAGGGGTGGGGGGAGGGGTCCCGGCCCTGGGGGGGGGAGGGGGGGGGGGGGTTCTCATCTATTAAATGTTGTAAATAGTGTTTTATATTTCTTCTTAGTCTAAAAATGTGTTCAACTGTACTGCTGTTTCTGTTCTTGCTGTTGCTGTATGCATTATTTAAAATACATATTGTTTTTGCTCTTGTTATTGCCAATAAATGAAAAATATCAAATTGTTCTTTGCTATTATTGTTGTTGTTAATGTTGTACAAAAAGTGTTGTTAATAAAAGAAAAAATATGTTTTTGTTGTTCTTGTTGCTATTGAATAACGTACTAGGTAGATGCTGCTACTCTAGGGGAAAATTATTATTATTAGTTATTCATTAGACAAGTATGGTTTACAGTTAGTTGTAGTCCAACTACTGTCAACAGCAATATGTATCAATTTAAAACACCATTCAGATCGTTTCTCTGTGGTCCATCAATGTCGGGGAAAACGACACTTCTAGCTAAAATAATTAAAATTGTAATAAAATGTTTTTGGAAAAACCAAAGAACATTTACTATTACTATAGCATTTGGCAAGAGTCCTATGACCAAATAAAGGCTATTGCCACTGTTACATTCATGGCAATACAATTCATGCAAGGACTTAACTCTTTCAATAGTATTGAGCCAAACTCATGGTTGATTATTGATGATTTAGCTGAATATATTGAACAGTTCTTGCAAGAAATTCTACAACTGTTTACTGTTCGTTCTCATCATGAACACCTTTCCATAACCCTAGTTCTAAACAATATGTTTCATAAGAGGAAGGGTATGAGGACCCTGGCTTTGAACCGCACCGTCCATATTATCTACCGAGTTGTTTGTGATTCAAGTTCTCTAATAACTCTCAATAAACAAATATATCCAGGTGCCCCAAAATTTCTACTTTCAGCGTACAGTTAGGCGATAAATAAGCCCAGCGGGTACATTTTTGCTGGATCTTAATCAGAATACACCCGAGGATTTACGTGTAGTCACAGATATTTTCGACAAAGAAATTATTGTATACCTTCCGGTGAACAGTAGAAAGGGCTATTAGTTGCCATCATGACACTGAAGAAACTACACGAAAATAGACACTTCTTTTCCGTTCCAAGCACTTCAAATTCCCACTCAGGAAGGCCATACTCAAACATGGTGTTGACAAAGAATTATTAATCTAAGTTCATTGCAGTGAAAATACATTTGAAACTTTTCTTAAACAATATTCCAGTGAAAAAACAAAAAATATGAAGAAAAAGTTAAATGTTGGCGACATTTTTCCAATTAATAGAACCACCAATATTTTTGAAAAGGGGAATTATTTATGGAGCACTGAACTTTTTAAAGTGTCAAAAATCCTATACGCCGAGCCCACGACATATCGTCTGCGAGACGCCAAAGATGATGAGATCCTCTGTGGTTTTTATGAATATAAACTACAAAAAGTTAAAAACAGTAGTGAAAATTATCAAACTGAAAAGATATTAAAGAGCCCTGCTCGCAGGGGCAAGAGACAGTTGCTTGTTAGTTGGCTAGGATACAACTCCGATTTTGATTCTCGGGTCGCAGTTGAAGATATTAATAATGCCCAATGATATCTATGTGACATTCATGTCCAATGTGTCCGACCCTCTCTACAATGATTTGAATAAAACAAGAGATTTTTAGACGAAACTCTCTCCCACTATCAAATTCGTTGGCGCGTATGAAGAGCCTCTTGTCGACTGTATTCTCAAAATTACCTATGATATCCTGAGAAGAGATCGTAAATATGATATAAGAATTAGAAATTTGATTTAAAAATGATCAATTAGTTGAATTATCTATATGTTGAATTACCATACAAGGAACTGTCTTGTATAAATGATTTATATCATTTTATCAATAAAAGAATTTTTTCTCGTAAAAAGGGAGCCTTTCATTTCAACTATTCAAAGGAAGAGGACAATATCTACATTAGGTCACCCATTGACAGTGAATAAGTTATTCTCAATGATAATCTAAAAGATTTCTTGGCTTTAAACTTATTGTAATCAATGGTAAAAGTTCCGGAAACGCTAATGTTATCTTTGCTGACTACCCGCCTGCCTTCTCCACGGACACTTGTATATTTCTTTATGCTTCATTTGTTGAAACATCCAGAGTTGGCAATAGCAATGTTCCCCTCCTACGAGTTCTTGAACGAAAAAACCAATCAAGATCATATTCATCATTACAATACGAAGCATCTTCAGTATATCTCCGTAAACTCTTGCTATTTGGAACTCTGCCAGTTAACACTAAGAACTAAATTAGGTGAACCTCTAGCAATATCAAAAGGTATGCTGTAATTACATGCCATTTTCGACCCGTCGTTTTCGGTGTTCAAAAACAAGATGTCTAATTGAAAAGTGGTCTTCATTTGTCCTGATATTGACTGCTATATTAATACTCTTGGCCCAAGACAACTGGGCAATGGAATGGACTATTACAAAGGTCGTTCATCAATGTCTGGCTATGGTCTTGTCAGTTGCTTTGCTAAGCTGTTTTCGCTCTGCACTACCTCTGGCTAAAAATACATTGTACCGGCTGCGACAGATTTTGCATCATCAACACTATATGATTGGAGCTCTGGCAAGGATTTTAAAAAAGTGCTTCGGAATATCTTAGATCCAGTGTGCGAACCCTTGGCGAGAAATTGAAATCTCAACAAAATGGAAAAGGTTTTAAAAGGTTGAGAAACAGTGCACCACTCATCAATCTCTACTCAGGTCAGAAACGAAAGACATCATCCTTGTCAAAGAAAAGAAGGAAAAAGGCGATATGTACAATAAACAGAAGAAGAAGCCCCAGGACGAGAATTTTTAGACCGAAACTGGATTTTCTTTTCATAGACTGAACAATGCCATATCTACCTCATAAGGATTCTCGTCCTTCAATCACTTCATCTTTAAATCTATTCAATGCAGAAAATGTTGATGTGAGTGTAAAACACGGATACTATGGACAATTTTATCCACAACAACCGCTCTCCGACCATACCCACTTTCAAATTTATTCCAATGAGGACTACTTTATGGACATGTCTTCAAAATTTATAGATTTACATGTGATAGTCAAGAAATCCGACAACGGAATGCCAATTCGTGCTGATGGAATATCCTATGAAAATTGTATATTACATGATTTATTTCGTCAAATCAGTGTCTACATAAATGACACATTGGTGAGCACAAGCAACAATCTCTCATATTACACAAGCTATATGCAGTTCATATTGATGACACCCAAGTCATACAAGGAGTTGAGAGGCACCTCCAATGGATATGAATATATTACAGATACTGATAGTACAGATACAATTAAAATTGCTAAAACTAGTGAATTGCATCTACTTGGAAAATATATCATGAGATATTTAATATACCCCAATGGCTACCACCAAATATTAAAGTGGATATAAAATTGACGCTTTCTTCATCCAATTTCATTTTACGAAAGGAACTTCCTGCCATTCCTGATGTAACTCTCTTCCTCACCTCGGCAATACTGCATGTACGAAAGCAGACAGTTATGAGTTCTCTTGCTTTGGCAGAGGAAAAACTGACAGCCAGTGGAAATAATATTAAACTACTGGTTCCTTATACAATCACCAATCAACGTCATATTGCCACGGGCTCACGCACCTTCACCAACTCATCCTTTATCAATGGCGAAATTCCATCAAAATTGGCATTTGTAAAAAGCGCTAGCGCAATAGGATCGTGGACTTGCTGCCCACATAAATTTGGAGATGATAGGGCTTTCATCTCTTGTCTGCAAAGTAAATGGAATCCCACTCTACAATCTATCTTTTGATAAATCCTATAGGATATTGTATGAGTTGACAATGCAAACCCTAGATCATGATTCACAACTATTTGAAAATGGTATAGTCCAAGAAATGTTCGCTAAAACACATGGTATCATTGTACTAGACCTGTCTGGCACTCAAGATATGAGTATAGTACGAACGGGGAGTGTGCATTTAGAGTGAAAATTCGCCGACCCACTACCTGAGAGTATCATACTAATCTCGTTAAATCAATTTGAAACCTATTGGGAAATCACTCCCGAAGGCAGTGTCCTACTTGACCTTGCACCATGAACATTATTCAAATAATCAGTGTATTTAATATGGACCCTACATGTCAACATACAGATCCTGCTGTCTACCATTGGACTTCCTTGGAAAAATTTCAAGTGCAAACAGTACCCTAATCATTGTTAATAGCAATATGTCGAGTGTGAATACAGGCCATTGGCTGTGCATCTTTCAAACAATAAAGACTATTGAATTTTTTGATCCTCTCGACCTACCCTATACATTCTACACTCCACACATCAACAACTATTTTGAAAGCAGTGGGAAAACTATTGTTCAAAATCGGAAGAGAGTGCAGGATTTGACAACTAAAAGTTGCGGTTTTCATGTGCTACTATATTTCGTCTTCAGATATCACGGTTATACTTACAAGCAGTTTCTCGAAATTTACGTAGACAATACACTTCTGAACGACTTTACTGTGGAAAATATGCTCTCAGACCTGTATAATATTGATTTTAGTGCCCTACGAGTAAAGTGTTTTAAAAATGTATGTAAATTTGTTTATTAATAAAAAAATGTATATACACAACAACAATGTCTTTATTCTTCACTTTAAATTTCTTCTTCTGTGTATAGGCAACTGTCGAGAACCACTAACGCTGGTAGATCATTTGAATTCACTGTATATTGATCTTGATTGGCTGCAAAGTCAGGGTCACATTTTCTACAGTACAATGTAACTTCACTCTTATCATATCTCTTTGTATAGTCAATGATACTATTTGCATTCATATTGTGAAATTCACGTGTGTCAATTTGTCTATTTGAAGCAATATCACATACAGTGTTTTCAAGTGGTGAATCACATTCTGTAACAGCCAAATAAAAATCACTAGGTTTATAGTTATAATAGGTAGTGTCGTCACAACGATGACGCAGAAGCCAAATTGTCTTGTTACCCCAAAAGTTGAATCGTGGACCTGATTCTTCCTCACAAAAAATTTAAAACCTCGAAGATACCAATCTCGTAGAAATAAACTAAAATCTCGTTTGGGGTTCTTTCCAATCATACCAGGATAAGTATTCTCCCACTTATCACATTTGTCATAGTGGCAATTGGAGTATAGTTGCCCTCTTGGGTGAGAGTCACAAATCTCTTCAAGACATGAATTACAACCTTTAATTTGTAATGCATATCCTCTATGTAATTTACACGGATTGCATAATTTGCACTTTTCATTTTACTCATCAATAATTGTACAATTCTCACATGATGACCAACTGCCAAGAGTGGACATACATAGTGGACATGCATAGAACATTTTTTGTTTCCGGTGTCAACTCTCTCACAGCTAAAAAGAAACTGATCCATGTTCGATAAATTCAGAGGGGGATAGGAGAGAGAGAGAGGAGTAACTCTGTGACGTTACATAACCTGTTTTGAAGAGAGAGTCATCTACAAAGAATCTACGGCAATGTTTTGAAAAGTATATCCACGATATTATTCTGCTTTGTTTCAATTAATATATCAATGAATTGAGTAAAAGCATTTGAGTCACGTCGTAAAAGCTTCAAACAATAGTCCGACGGGGGAGAATATGGTCAAGTGTTCCCTGAGAAAATATCTTCCGTTGAAGAGATAACTCGAGAAAATCGTCATCTAGTATCAAAAATTTTTCCATAATCACAAGATTAAACTTAATTCTCTCTTTCTCAA
>CM051271.1:29823565-29846065 GCA_027921565.1 Artemia sinica | reverse complement strand
GTATTCACTTTCTTCCTAGCTAAATTATGTTAAAAACTGCAAATTTACAGGAGGAGCTCTCTTTTTTTAGTTCTTCTTCACCACTAGGGGTTTTTCCTGAAGGACACCTCTAAAGTCATCTTCCTAAAACAAAATACCATCAGATTCATTATGTATGATAATTTCAGAATAAAGGTTCCAAGGTATCAACCCTTGATACACGTTTACCTGAGACTATCACATCGGACAATTTGTCGCAGAATGTCACGAGAGAGGTCAGGCGAAACAGATTTTTAAATTTACATTGCCCTTTCTAAGTTTCAAAGAACTGCCAGAGCTACTATTTTCTGCAGCGAAACAACAATTTTGCCCAAATAATGCCATCCAGCATTATTTACCCATCTGTATAAACCCATCCGTTCTAGAACCCAAAAAGTTACTTACAAATTCTCCCAGTTCCAGAGACCAAGTTACCGCGTTTTGTTACGTGCCTAGATGAGTCCTTTCATTCTCGAAGCACTGCTATGCAAAAACTGTATCTTAGTCTCCTTTATCCCTCATATTTTGAGTGATTTGTATATGATGTTAAAAATGAACAAAAATCAAATAATTTTTATTTCTAAGTTATGATTGTTTTATTTGACATAACCTGTTTATCTCAATAATAGTATTAGCCTTGGCTAAAATTGCTGCTGATAATTGTTAATTTTAAAAATACAGTTAGAATAGTTGTGCTGTGTATAGTCGTCCGAGAAGTCGTAGTAGATCCTGGTCAAAACCCTCGTGGTAAGATTAGGCAGTTGCAAGGGTATGGGTAGGGTATGAGTAGGAGTTGTTGAAACATAGTCATGGCATAAGCAGCAGCGGTAGCCACGGTAAAAATAGTTAAGGGAATTGTCGCAGGGGTATATCAGTCTACAATTATACATTATAATCAATGCTGTGATTTGTAATCGACAAACTCAGAAATTATTCCAATGACATAGTCGAAGAAAGTCATGAACAATTTTGAACTGATGTGTGGTTTTACCAACCCATTCACACTGCCGTGCTGAATGTGAATTAGGCTAAATAATAATAATAAAAAAAATCAGCTCAAAGTGAGGAGCAACATTAAAACTTAAAACAAACATAAATTATCCAGTATATTTGGGGGGCTACCCCATTCTCAACCCTCGGTCTTTACTCTGAAGTCTTAAAGTTCTTTAAAAATGATTCTCGTTCAAATTTAACGGCCCTTGTGTTTGAGCATCCTTCTTCAACAACTATGACAAAAAGTCGAAGTTAGCGTAAAAATCGAGGGTTAAGGAGGGGTAGCTCCCCTTATATACAGAATAATTTCTGTTCGTTTTAATGTTGCTGCTTACTTTTAGTTAAAAAAACGCTGTTTTTTATTTAATTTCTGACCGTTTTTCAAGTAATTCCGGGAAATTCCCTTCCTCTCTTCTCCCTATTTAAAATTTCCGCTAAAAAATTCCCCCCAAAAATACTCCCGCAGAAAATTCTCTCCTAGAAAAACCCTTCCACAGAGAATACCCCCCTAAAAATTATCAACCAAACCACACAGCCGCGCTGAACGCAAATAAATAACAATTAAACATTGATGTATTTCACAATTTTATTGAAATATATTTATTTCTCCTTTCGTGAAATAAATACTTACTGCGTTTTACTATTTGACTTCTGACTCATAGCCTATATTGCAATATTTGCCTCAGATTTATAATCGCCAGTTTAAACATTTTTTGGCATAGACTTTTAGAAATTGGGAGCCATTCATTAAACATAACAACTTAATATTCTGTTTCGTTTTACGATCCTCAAATAGGAGTTGCAAACTAATATTTGTAGTCATTACTTAAGTAACCCTAAGCAATGCCGTATCCAGGGGTGGGGGCTGAACCCCCTTCCCCCGAATGTTTTTCTGAATCGTAAGAATGTAACAAAACTGAATATAAACAAATCTTTTATGCGTTTTTTTGAAGTTTTTTTTTTGTAAATTCCCCCCACCTCCAAAAAAAAAAACAAATCCTTTTGTGAAACCCTACCCGAAAAACAATCTTGGATATGGCCCTGACCCTAAGTACTAGTCTTGGTGGTGAACATAAAATGCCATTTGTGAATTATGTAAGCTACATTTTGCATTTACCTTGTCTTGTACATTTGCCTTGTTTTCATCAAGCTAAGAAATCCTTGGAACGGAGTCTATTAACCGATATCGATATATTCCTTTTATATTTTATAAGTATAGCAAGAATAATGTTCAAACTACGGTGAAAATTGACCATCTATGCTTTCATAGTTTGTTTTGGTTTTGAACTTAGATATTTCTATACTCAACTAGTAAAAACCGAAAACAGTTTTACAAAAAAAAGCGCGATGGAACTTGGAAGGCATTGTGCAAAATACTGGCCAGGTGCTGTGTTTTGTTTTTGTGTTTCAATTTTAGCCTCATATTTGTTCATGTCTGTAATTAACGACAAAAAAAAAAAAAAAAAAAAAAAAAAAAAAAAAAAAAAAAAAAAAACAAGATTTGCTGAAAATCGAACACTTATTTATTTGGATTTCCATATTACTAAGTTTGTTTTGTAAACAAAAATCTCTAACCAGATAATACAAACTGTGGTAGCAAATAAGTCTTTCAGTTTATTTTTCATGCAATAAAGATTCGAAAACAAATTTATAAACTACAAAAAGTTAAGATTCAATTTTAAAAAGAGACATCTAATGTTATTCTGAGGTTCTGACCGTCTTTAATAATACAACGAAGAACATATTGTCTAATTTAAAAATTTGAGAAGCAAATCCCTAAAACAAAAGAGTTAAAATTTAATTTAAAAAGGGTTATGTAAGGTTCTTAGGAGGTTCTGGGTGTCTTTGGCGATTTAACGGGGAACAGCTCTTAGTAACTGAGAAATTTGAAAGAAAATCTAAAATAAAAAGAGCTAAGATTGTATTTAAGAAGGCGGCATTTAAGGTTTTTAGGATGTTCCAAGAATCTCTAGTAATCCAACCAAGAACAGTTCTTAATAACAGACGAATTCGATAGCACTTACAGAAGAAAAACCTTAAATTTATTTTAAAAAAGGCTCCTGCAATGTTCTTATGAGGTTCTGGGTGCTTTAGTAATCCAAAGGAGAGCATATTTTGGTAACTAACCAATCAAAAAGAAAATCTTTAAAATGAAAAGAGTTAAACTCTAAATCACATAGGAGGTATACAAGGTTCTTAGGATGTCCTGGGTGTCTTTGGTAATCCAACCAAGAATAGATCTTTGGTAATTCACAAATTTGAAAGCAAATCTCTACAAAAAAAGCTAAAATTTAAACTGAAAAGGGGGAATACAAGGTTCTTAATATGCTCTGGGCGTCTTTTAAAATCCAACGGAGAACATATTATAGTAATTGACAAATGCAAAAGCCAACCTCTAAACGAAAAGAGCTATAATATAAATTGAAAAAAAAGCTCATAGGAGGCTCTGGAAGTCTTTGGACATCCAACACAAAACCGTTCTTGGTAACTGACAAGTTCGAAAGCAAATTTTCAAAATAAAAAAAGTTATAGTTCAATTTAAAAAAGGAGTAAGTAAGGTTTTTTGGATGTTCTGGGCGTCTTTAATAATCCAACAAAACAGACCTTGATAATTAACCAATTTGACAGCAAATCTATTAAATAAAAAGAGCAAAACCTCAACTTAAAAAGGGAGGTTCTTTAGTAATTCAACAAAGAGCAGTTCTTGGTAATTAAAAAATCAGATTCAATAATAAAAAAATCAGTTTTTTTTAGATATAATTTCTTACTCTTTTTAAATAATCCCAGGAAACCTGGCTCTATCTCCAAGGAAAATCCCCCCCTCCTCTACGGGAAAGATCCTCTAGACAATTTAATCCCGATGAAAATTTACCCTAGACAACTACCCCTAACATCTCCACACATAATATTGATTCGGCAAAGAGAAAGTAAGACAAATAAAAATGATTTCGTGTAGGAATTCTCCCAGTGTAAAATTTCCCCTGAAAAGTTCACCACCTGGAAAATTTCCTTCTCAATGGAAAATTTTCTCCGTAAAAAATCCCCCCAGTAGAAAATTCACTCCCCCACCCTAAAAATATGTGCATATTACCCAAAAACAAATAGTATACGTAGGCAATTGGCAAATTTTATAACTTAAAGGTGACCTTTCCCCGGGGACTGTGGGGGGTCATTTATCTCCAAAGGCATAACTATTGGATCTTTCATCTATGGTCAACAAGATTGTTATCTCTAAGTTTTGATCGGACAATTTCGGTGAAAAAAGGGCCTGGGAGGGGGGCTAGTTGCCCTTCAATCTTCTTGGTTACTTAATAAAAGCACTGGAACTTTTATTTCCGTTTGAATGAGCCCTCTCCCGATATTCTAGGATCATTGGTTCGATACGTTCACCTCTGGGAAAAAATAAAAAGCAAATGTACACGCATCCGTGATCTTTCTTCTGGCAAACGTACGAAATTCCACATTTTTACAGCTAGGAGCTTCAAACCTCTACAATAGGTTTTTCGGATACGCTAAATCTGATGGTGTAACTTTCATTGAGATATTTTTACTTCTAAGGGGTATTTCTCCCCTTTTTCGAAAATTAGGCAAATTTTTTCAGGCTCGTAGCCTTTGACGGGTAACACTAATCTTAATGAATCTTATATACTTGGAATCAGCATAATAAGCCAATTCTTTTGATATGCCTATTGGTATCTAAACTCTGGTTCTTAGAGTTCCGGTGACTATTGAGCCGCGTCATTCTTTACTTACAGTTCTTTACCACAAACTGTATGAAAAATTCGAAGAATCTAAACGAAGCATAAAAAGCTAAAACAATTACTGAATAAAGGGGGCATGTATGGTTCATAAGAAGTTCTGGGCGTCTTTGGTAATCCAAAAGAAACAGATCTTGGTAGGCTAATTGACAAAAGAGCAAATCTCTAAAATAAAAAGAGCTAAACTCTAATTAGAAAAGAGGTATGCGAGGTTCTTAGGAGGTTCCATTTGTCTTTAGTAATCCAACGAATAACAGATATCGATAACTGACTAATTTGAAAACAAATCTCTTAAATAAAAAGAACTAAAATTTCATTGGAAAAGGGGTATTTAAGGTTCTTAGGAGGTTCTGGGCGTCTTTTGTAATAGCGCAGAGAACAGCTCTTAGTAATTGACAAATTTGAAAGAAGATCTATGAAATATAAAAAGCTAAAAATTTAATTGAAAAAGGCGATAGGCAAGGTTCTTAGGAGGTTCTAGGCGTCTTTAGCAATTTAAAAAAGAAGAGATGTTATTATTTGACGATTTCAAAAACCAGTCATATCGTGATCATGGAGGCTATTCAAACAGATTTTCAAATTGAATATGTTTGTACTTAATGCTCACTAAACCAATTGGAAGATAAAACGGTTTATAAAAGTCCCCTTGGGTCTATTTGTTTTGAATGTTCAGGGCCTCAAGTTTATGTCAAAACTTAAATGCTTCAATTTAAAACATAATTCTCTGTAATTCAAATTTCTAGCCAATTCAAAATAAAATATAAAAAAAACACTACAGAAACGAAAAGTGGTTTTTTTCAGTTTAAATACTATAACATAAGTCACATTTGAATTAAACATGACTTAATTTATGTCCAATAAATTGACAATTGTCTTCTTTACAATTTCAAACATCAACAGGTATTACTGGTCTTTTGAAAAGCACACTGTGATCCCGAAACAAATTTATTTTTTTTTCGATCCATTCATATGTCTCTGTCAAATAATATAATTACTTTTTATACACTAAAGAAACATTTCCGAACCCTGCAAAAACTTGAAATTCTGTGACAAATTATCTTTAAATTCACAAAGAGGGTGAGATGAAGGGGGAAGAGGGTCATAAAAACATGACACTGGATATCAAGCCTTGTCTAAAGTCTTCTTGCTTCTCTTTAAAGTATTGTAGATATCCATCTAGGCACTGTATTTCCCTTTAGTGGAAAGTTAAAATTTTTATATGGCAACAATTTGCTTATTATAAATTAAAAGTGACTACCAGCTTAGAAGAGGAGAGATTAAAGGATACTTCCTAAAAAAAAAATATTTTTCCGAAGAATTCCACTTGAAAACGTGAATATAAAGACGATAAAATTATTCAACAGAGCCCTGTTGTGATAAAATTCAACGCATCTTGATCTGTAACGCTACTATGAACAAAAAAGAACTGTTTTGCTGTTTCCAAGATATTTAATGTTTTGCTGTGTTTTTACCGGAACGACCGCGTGCTTCCAGTTTTTCCCCCAAGGTTGAGCATATTAAATATCTAAAACCTTCCTTAGGCAGTAAAAGATAGGAGGAGGTGCCTATTTTCAGAATTCAGGTGTACCAGGTTGCGAGCGCCAAGCGTTTAAGAACTGCGCAAGGTGTCGCGGGGATTTTGTTACGCTTTTGGAACTGTGCCACCTGTGGCGGGACTGTCTGGTACACATGGTGCCCCGATATAAACACCAGTTGGCGGAAATTGGGTGACTCCTTGGCATGATTTGAAGCCATATCAGTATGCTGCTTTAAGGAATTTTATTTTTCAAACTGCAATTTTGGCCAGAGCAGATTTCTGAAGGAAGGATTTATAATTATTTAAATAAAAAAGTTTTTTATGTCAGTTTGGTTTTAAGGCGTGCCATTCGACAAAACAAGCAGCCGCAGCTGTATAATTATAAGCATATGATTGTTTAGGTGATTGTTTTATGTGGCTACTCATTTGTTAAAAATGCATTTGATACTTTAAACCATGAAATTCTTTCTGATAAAATGGAAAATACAGGCATAAGAGGGGAAAGACTAGAAATAATAAAATTATGGGGACGCAAGATTGTCATAGATTGGATAGGAATATGTCAAATTTATATTGCCTTGAAGATATTGGTGGCCCTCAAGGTTAAGCATTTGGTCCACTTTTATTTTTGATATATATTAATGATTTCCTGTGAAGTTTGCAGGAGAATAACAGCCTTGCAATTCATTTGAAGATGACACATTCATATCTGTTAAAGCGAGGGATTCATCTACATTGATTGAAAATTTGATTATAGTTGTTACGTCACTTGCTCGATGTTTTGTTTCAAATCACCGAATTTCATGGTAACTGAGTTTATGGTTTTTGATTGCCCAGAACGTGCTACTAAAAAGATCTCTTGTCAGGAGCCTCAAGTTGGGGAGCATTAAGTCATTAGAGTCCGATAATATCGTTATTAAGGAGTTTTTCTTGCTCCTCTTTTGTCATTTCTTAATTATATTGATCATCTAAGGTTAAAGCCTTCTCAAAATATCAGGTCTATGTATTATTTGAAGAATATTTTTCTATTTCCTGTTTCCAAAATATTTTTACAATTCTTTAATTGCTTCTTATTTGAATTATTGCACAATTATTTATCTTACTACTTATTAGATGCATGTAAAATTTTTACAGATGCTTCAAAATAAAGCAGCGAGTACGCATAATTTTTTTTTTAAATCGACCATCAGAACTTGTAACTGCATCAGCAACAGAAACACTGTGTTCTTTTTCTTAAATTTCTTAAGTTTAAAACATATAAGATTGGTTAACATTCGGATATGGCATTTTCAATTGGGACTTCTTAGTAATTATATGAAAGATATCCCCTCCTTCTGATCTTAGGCGTTCTAGAACAAATTGAATTTCTTTTATTAGTTTTGAGAGGTCTAGATTTTTGATTATATACCAAACATCATTAAGCTCAAACCCATACGAGTTGAAAAACAAAATTCTAATTTATTCATCCTGGGAATCACAGCTGAAGTTAAGGAAGGAAAGAAATAAAGATTATCTATTGGCCTGTGGGGATATAATATAACATACTACATTATATTATTTTTGCGCACCCATGTTAGGGTAGCTTCCTGTGCCCCCCTAGCCCTGCATTTCTTTGTTTTTTATGCGTTTTTGTCTCATTTTCTTTTCTGTCCAGACTATTTTACTTTATTATTATGACGAGATGGACTGGTATGTGTTTTTTTAATACACCCAGCTTTACGAGCCCTGCTCTCTCTTGGGGGTTAGTAGTATTTGTAGCTTTAAGTGAATTAAATAAAACATTTGAAACAGCGACAAAATGATATAAAGCTAAATTATGAGCAAGCCAATCGGCTTAATAGGATTGAAAAAATGACTATTTTATAGCCAGCCAGTTTTCAAAAGCCACGCTGGCGTAGGGCGTAGCATTAGCTCTAAATATCCGTCTAGTCCATGAAACATGAACTGTTATCATATACAACATTTGTCGAATATAACCAAAATTTGAAAAATATCACATAGGTGCGCATCAGCTGTTAGGGTGAAGACTGACTTATTTTTGATTGGGAAGAAGAATACCTAAGGGCCAAAGAGCGCATTTTTAGTCTTATAGATATTTCCAATGTCCTGTGAGAGATGCTTCAGAGCTCATAATGAACGCTTAGATGAATATAGGTTTAATCTTTGACCTTCTTTCACATAGAGGAATATATATGTTACCGTGAATGTCTGAAATCTGGTTAATGTCGACATTCACCGATGAGTGTCCGAAATACGTTTTTCTTTGCTTGGATTCAATCAGCTTTGCGTGTCAGCTTTTTCAGTCTTATGCAAGCTATGATGGTAAAAGTTAAAGTTGGTTTTGGTTATGTTAGTTTAGGTTAAATTTGGTTATAAATATCAGAAATTGGTTAAAAATCTTAACTAATCAAACGAAACCTGATTTAACCTAACCTCCCACCATCAAACCTTGCATTAAAGTGAAAAAGTTGATTGACAACGCTGAATAAATCTAAATAGAAAAAAAGGTATTTCGGACATTTACCGGTGAATGTCGACATTCACCAATTTCGGACATTTACAGTAACATAGACACGGACAATATTGATGTTAACCGTCAATATGAGTACCCAGGGGATGGAAAATCCCCTTGTGTTACAAAACAGCAGTTTTTCATGGAAATTTTAGTTTTTAAATATCAAAGCACTGTGACAAAAAGTTGAACTTAAGTGTAAAGAGTCAGGGGCTACCTCCCGTAACTGACAAAATTCTGTTGGATATAAAATAGCAAATATACATAATTTTGACCATTTTTTGAGTTTTTGTTAAGAAAAATTTAAACTTTAATTTAATGAGTGAAGGTTGAAGGCGGTAGCCCCCTTATATATACCATAAATTTATATATGGTGTTACAAAAAAGCAAAACAAAACACATTATTACTTGAGTTTTAGTTTTTACAAAAATATTACATCTAAAACAAGGTTACTATTTATATGAAAGGGGCTACCCCCTTCCTCCTTACACTAAAATTTTATACCCCTCTCCAAGAGCTTCAACAACGACTTTTCTACCTCAAGAGCAATGGGGTAGAAAACTTCCGATAGTACATCTAGAATGGAAAGGCTTATTGATGGTCGTTCGCTTCCAACAATGAGATTTTCAAGTTAAATATTCTGAAAAACAATCAGCACACAAAAGACTTGCAATTACGTATTGGAAATATTTATTGCACTCAAAAGTGTTTCCACTAAAGCATAAGTAATACTTTAGCATGAAGACCATGAGGGGAGGGGGTAGACTCCCTTATTTACAGTTTTTTCTGTTTGTTTTTAGTTTTCAAGTCGGCCTTTGCTTTCATTGAAAAAAATGTGTTTCGTATTAGTTAAAGCCCGAATCGCTTTTTTACTATCAAAATGAAACTATGACTGAAGAAAAATGCAGAGGAGATTTTATGTTTGGAAATGTTAGGGGCAATTGTCCAGGATAAAGTTTCACCGGGATTAAATTACTTAGAGGATCTTTTCCGTAGAGGGGGGGGGGGGTCCTTGGAGGCGGAGACAGGTTTCCTGGGATTATTTAAATCACGGTCAGAAATTATATTTAAAAAAAATCAAGCAAATGAGCGGTAGCTTACTTTGTTGCAGGGGCGGATCCAGAATTTTGGCCGGGGCAGGATGAATAATTTTTTCACGAAAGATTCGAATGAATAAAAGTTAAAATGGCAAGAGAGTAAATTGGGCCTTTCAGGGTGTCATCTCCCTGGATCCACCCCTTGCTAATCAACTCTGATTTTCTCTGTAAGCTCTTTTACTTGTCTTTTCTTAAGTTTTTTTTTTTGTTTTTTTTTGTTTTTTTTTTTTACTTTTCTGTTACACGGAGTACTCTTTGGTGGCAATCCTCGGGGAAATATTACTCACTGCAACATCTTTAGGGGAACGAAAGGAATTAATCATGGTCAATGCTACTTCTAGTGCTACTAACACCTTATTGCAGCACCAATCCTCCTAAGGCCAACTTAGTTGCATGCAACTCTCCTCCACCTCAATCTATTCAACACTTTTATCTCTTTTTGGCCAAGAAGGTTCTATTTCCTTACAAAACACTTTCTTATGGCATTCGAGGGCGTCCTCCTTTTTGTTAGGTTCGATATTAATCGCAGAAAGTATGATTTTGGCAGCCAATCATTTTTCCTCCTTGAGACGTTGTTCTAGTCATCTCGACCTTTCTCTCGTCGTAGAAAATGGGATCAAAACATAATTCCACTCGAAACATCTAGTGCGTCTTTCTCAACTTTTCGAAGAGACCATATTTAAGAGCCATACTTGGTCTTTCTTGTCGCCATGGCTTCCAGTATACATTCTAATCTTTTCTTGAAAACTCATCTTGCTATTCTTCCATATTGCTTTCAACTACGAAAAAAAGAAACTTGGGCATTCCACCTTGTACATCTTCAGTGGATCTTCTTCCTCACAAATGATACTGCCCAGCTAAATGAAGTTATCCACCCAGTCAACCTTTACGTTACCAAACATCACATCTTCATCCATATGTATTCCTAGCTTAGGCGACTTAGCTTATTTAACAGTTATTTTCAAACCTCTCCTCGTAGCTTGAAATCTCTAAAGCTCCAAACTTACACCCATTGTATGTCTACTTTTACTTAAACTGTGTTATTTGCAAACGGGCATGTGTCAGATTTGTTTGAGGAGCGATTGACATTTTGGGAGGGTAGAGCTTTGAAAAAGCGTAAATACTGTACAAACTTTATTAATGAGTAATAAATGAGTTATATGGTAGATAATAAGAACCTAGAGGTATCAGGATGAGAAATGGCAAGAAGCCCCCTCCCCCAGTACAAACCTAGGTGTAATGGTGTTGAAGGCTCAACTTGCTATTGAGCAAACGCCGTCCACACTTTTCCAGCGTATCCAATAATGGCACTTCCGTGTTATAGCAACCACACGTTGATCTTGATCTGTAATGAAACCGGTTTTCTGTATCCACTCGGAGATATTCAGCTTAGTCTGAGAGAGATAGAACATTATGCAAGTATATTTTAATTAAATAATTAATATATATAGGGGGTTCTGGGCGGCCTGTTTTCCATAATTATCTGTTGTAGTTTCCATAATTTTGTTACTAAAGAATTATAGGTACTGTTGTACTAAACGGACTCTTTTATCTAGTGTATATGGAATGCCAAACTGGAGACGTGACGAAATACCCGTTTTTACAGGATGATTCAAGACACCGCTGTAGACAAATACAATACATAGCGTGGTTTTAATTGCGTATAAGATATTAAAAGTTTGTTTTTTTTTTGTGGGGGGGGAAGGTACCTAGGTTAGGTTAGGTTACGAATTTAATATATGCTTTGCCCCCCCCCCCATCCCGCCCTAATATGCAAATATATAGCCCAAATTTGTTTCTAAACTATTATATATTCATCCTATTTTATTTCATTAGCATTAACCAAATTAGCACTATATAAAAGAGTACGTTTAGTACAACCGTACCGAATTATATTTTCATCATAAATTGGTATATTTCATTAGGATTAACCTAACTTCACTTCTTTGGTGTGGTCCCTATAACACGTAAGCACCTAATAATTTTCCGTTTTTTTTTTTATTTGTCCTTCTTCCCCAAATAAATTCCTGTGCACCAATCTAAGAAATTAATTTCACCTTTTTTTTATTTTATTTTTCATTTTACTATTTTCTTTCTTCTCTGAGTTTCATAAGAAATTTATATTAAATAAGTTTGCCATAAGAAGTAAAACCAAAACCTTAGGCTAAGTCACTTCAATGTGAGCAGACACTAATCTGTTTATCATAAGGCCTTAGTTAAATTACCTAACCATATTTTGTATAACGATAAATTTTGATCAAAAACAATACTAGTCAATGATAGGTATAGATATAATCCGCATTTCTTAAAGTCTTGAGCCAAGGGTGGTCACAGAAGGGGGGAATATTTCAAATAGCAGGTAGATACCGTGACACGAAAAATCAGAAAATCAGAATATGCAAATGAAATACCCGCATTTTTATGCATTAAAATATAACACACCTCAAGATGGCGTTTGATATTACTCGAAGTTGAAAGGGGTTTATTATTCTGGAAGCCGAAAAAGATTTTTTGTAAATGTTTCAATACTTTATTAAAAAAAAAAAAAAAAAAAAAAAAAAAAAAAAAAAAAAAAAAAAAAAATGAAAAGAAACTGGAGCGGCTCATAGCTGTACTAAATTGTAAACAAAAAATTAGTTTCGAGTGTCGTATTTGACACTTTTCGACCGTTGAGGGATGGGTTCAGGCCTGAAATAATGCTATCAAGGATAGAGAGGATGAATACACCACAAATACTTATTTTTATAAACAACAAATCGTATTTTTACTGTAAACTAGTAGACTTTTGTATAGTTTGGTCTTTCAATACAGGGGGGGGGTATAGGTACCTGGTCTCCGTTTCTCATTTGTGGGCACCCAGGTGGCTACTGGGCCCACCAACTGATTAAAAAATTCTGATTCCAATTATAATTTGTTGAGCAGGATTTCTACATAATTTGTCAGGTTTTTCAATTTTTTCGTGTTTGAAGTCCCTCCCACTCGAACTAAAACCTCCCTTAAACAAAATGCGCAAGTGTCTCGGGGCTGTGCATTGTGTAACCTAGTTATGATGCTTTTGAACGGTGCTTTTAGAAAGCATGTCCAAAAAGAGTTGTTTTAATCATTCGATTAAAACAAACGACCTTTTTGCGATTATTCTTTCTAACGCTACTGCGTGTTTAACATTCATTGTTAATAGGCCACTGATATTAGTATTTTATTATCGCATTAATTGAAACTAATGAACTTCTATTTTCTTTCTTTTACTGATAAGTATGGCTCACAAACTTTTTCTGCAGGGAGTAGCCTACAGGCATATTTGTGTAGGGGGTTGTCTTAGTTTTAAACTCAATTGGTTTTCCTCACTGTTTCTGCTTCCAAGGTTTCCAAATTTTCAAATCTATTTGTAAAAGCTTTCAACGAGAAAAAAAACAAACAGTTTGACCTACATAACAGTGCTTCCACCATCCCCATATTCTTGGGAATATCCACGAATTTCTCAGATTTACCCTGAAAGAAAATTGAGCTTCCCGAAGCGTCCTAAAAATCCTGATTTCGCTCTGGAAATCTCTCCGAAAATCGAATTCTTTTCCTCCCCGAAATCTCATCGAAACTACGGCTTTTGTCAAAACGCTTCATTTTTTGGACTAGCTGATAATGGATTAATCAATTTTTTACGCAATGGTGTGCATAGAGGTATAAATCTGCTTAATAAGCCGTCTGTTTAGGAAGCAGATTAAAGAATCGATAAGAGAATGGTGGCTATTGCTTGAATTTTGTCGGCTTTTCTTTTATTGCTGTTATTTGAGAAAGTTCTGTTTAAATTTAATTGTTTTTTCTGCCTTGCCATTTTGAATTTTTTTCTTCGCTTAGTTAAGTAAGGTCTTTTTCCACAATCCATCAATGGAATTAAGGTGACATCTTTATTCCTTTTTTGGTAATATTTATTTTGCTGAATTGATTTCTACTAATGCATTTCAATCGTCCTTCAGACCATTTTTTACCAGTCATGTATTCAGAGGTGGGGGGGGGGGGTAAACTCCAGGTTCGATCTACCTCTGAAAAATTCCTCTGACACGTAAATTGGTTTTAAAAATACAGTTAAAATACCATTGAACTAAAATTCTTTTGTAGCCCCCTTCAACAAACAAAACTCTTTCAGTGCCTTATCCGTGCAAAAATCCAAGTACAGCCATGGGGTTTCAAATTCTGAGTTTATATTCAAAAAATCATTATATCACTCTTGTTGGGTTTCTTGGACGCTTGTTAGTTTGCTTTTTTTTGGTATAATTAATATTACATTCAAGATTTGGAAAAACTCTGCATTGCTGGGTCTTTTTCATTATGATTTTCCAAATATTAATTAAATATCAATTTAATACTAGCGTTTTTTCGGTTGGTTTTTCGAACATTTCTTTCGAAGCTCCCGTTTTAATTTCTCAGGAAAAGCTGTTCGTCTCACCTAATTACTGAACAGGCAGTAGTGCGTCGCTCGCCCAGATTTTCGACACGAACACCTTGCTGTTTGACGACCTGACTTGCAACCCGTGCTTCTGATGATATTAACCAGCTACATTTCACGTAGACGTAGCTACGGCCTCAAGTCGACGTAGCCAAAATGTCTTAGGGACCCCAAAACTGGGCCAAAGCAATGAAATATATTTTCTTTTGACGTTTAAAATTAGGCTAAGAAAACACATTTACTAGAGAAAAAAAATTATTAGGGTTTGAAGTTACGAGAAGTCTCGACAGCACATCTCTTGCAATCTCCATCCATAAAGGATCCTCAGGGTTCAATCCATCTTTTCTAATCACTAAGCTATTGATGGAGGGTGGTTGCTGCAGAGGATACCCCGGCTATTAGAACAATCTTATAGGCATATCAATGACTACTTGAGGCAACATTTCAAAAATGTAGATGTTTTCTTGGACGGGCATTAATTTAAAAAAATATTTTTTTACAAAAATATTTTTCAAAAAAGAGCTAAAGAGCTATATTAAACAAAAGACAAGCTGAAATGAAGTCAAGTAATAATTTAAGCTCTAAAGAACATAAATGACTATCAATAAATAAACGAAACCCAAAGAGAAGAGAAATTACAATAAATAAATCAAGCCCAGCTTACAACGAAGAATAATTACCACAAACAGGATTAGGGCTACAACTCCCTCAGGCTTCCAGAGACTAGAACGTTATTTGCGGTTTTTGAACATATTTTTTTTTTTTATTGATAAAAAAAATATAATAACAAGGTTACTAATCACTGACAGTTTAACATATTTTGAAATTCACTCCTGAAAGTCTCAGTAAGTTTGGATTTGTTGACATTATAAAAGAGAAGGCATTTAAGATGTTTTTTTTTGTTTTTTTTTAGTAGACTACAAATGACATTCTGGTCTTTAGAAGACTTAGCGGGTGTTAGCCCCACTCTTGTTCGTTGCGGTTTCTGTTACTTTCTGTTAGTTTTAAGTTTGTCTTGATTATTTATTATAATTTTTGTTCGTTCCGTGGTTTATTATCTATTGATAGTATTATTTTTCCCATTTAAGCTTGAATTATTGTTCCTGCTCATTCCATTTTCTTTATTCCGGCTCGTCTTGGTCTTGATTACATTTCTCTGTACATTTCTTCGTAAAACTACCTTTGAGTATTTTTTTTCTTTTTTTTTAACTAGTTTCTGTTCATTTTGATTGATATAGTTTTTTGTTGGTTAATAAAAGTAATATTTTTGAAGCCTTTCTCTGTTTTTTTCATTAAGAACCAGGACTTTGGCTTGGTATATGTATTTTGGTCAACATTTTCCAAAAATTTTTAATAATATTTGTACCGAAAAACTTAGGACGGATGAATATTATTCGAATGAATGGTTTGAAAATCTGCATAATTTCGGGGCTATATAGGGAGCCATATTTTTATCGGTGCTCTCTCCCCCCCCCCCCCAAAAAAAAGAAAAAAATTGGTATCCACTCCTTCTGAGTATAGACAAATATTGATCAACCATTTCATTTAAACATATTTATTGTCTTATATTAATTAAAATAAATTTTGCACAAAATAGGTTTTTAAAAGAAAAGTTAAGAGCTCGAATAAACCAAAAATAAGCAGGAATAAAGTCATATAATTTTCCAAGTGTAAAACTACCACATATCACCATCAATAGATAAATGAAACCCAAAACGAACAGAAATTACAATTGATAACCGAGTCAAACTAAAAAAAAGCAGAAATGAACATGAGTAGGTCTGACAACCCCATGCCTTCTGAAGACCATAACATAAGTTGCACTTTGCTAAAACAAAATACATTTTAAGTATTTTCACTTTTTAACTTAAATAAAAAATTATTAAGACTTTAAAGAATAAATGTCAGCATATTAGATTAAACAGTCAATCCACATTCATTTTTTTTTTCAGTAAACAGCAAATTATTTTCTGGTCTCCAGAAGGCATGAGGGTGTCAGCCTGGGGAGTGGGGGAGGTTGGAATTACCCTGAAAGTTCCAACTTAATAATTGAAGTTGTTCTTGAAATAATGCTGTGTCACCCTTTTGGCAATCTACATGCTCATACTTCATTTTGATTTAGCATTCCTTGAAAACTCCATCTTAACACCCTTAGCTTGCGTAGTAGCAGTAGCAGAATCAGTTTCAGCATGCACATAGCATGCTGCATAGCAAAGGGGGGGGGTTGAGCCCCCTCGAAATGTTTGTGTGACTCGTAAAAACGTAACAAAAATGGATATAAACAAATTCTTTATGCGTTTTTTAGGGTTTTTTTCTGTAACCCCCCCCCCAAAAAAAAAAAAAAAAATCTGTTAGTAAAACCCCCCGAAAAAAAATCCTGGGTACGGCCTTGGTAGTTGTAGTAGCAGTAGTAGTAGTAGTGGTGCTAGTAGTATTAGTAGTAGCGTGCACTACTAATACTAACCCTGTAAGCATTCTCTGTAAGTTTCAACTTAATGCTCAAATCCATTCTAGAGATACCCCCTTTTGACAATCTGCATGTAGATAGTGTGTTTTGATTTAGTTCAAAATTCCCCCTCAATATTCTCTTAACATTCATATTTTATCCTTCATACACTTAGCCTTAATAGTACTAGTATCATAATAGTAGTAGTAGTAGTAATAGTAGTAGTAGTAGTAGTAGGAGAAGTAGTAGCAGTAATAACACTGTATTAATTAATACTAGCAGTAACAGTAGTAGCAACAGTATTAACTATTAACAGGAGCAGTAGCATGTACATGTAGCCTTTTGGTCAGCTGAACATCCCCATCATGATACTCCGTAAGGTTTATGTTAATACGATAAGCCGTCCCAAAAATATTACTGATGCGCTCTTTTGACCCCCTTTTGACGGCCTTTCCATCTTAATACTTTTAGCCTTAGAAGTAGTTGCAATTGAAGTAATAGTTGGAGGAGCTTATTCGCAGTAGTAGTAGTAGTAGCAGTAAAAGTAGCAGCTGTGCTGGTATTAGTAGTATCATGAACATATTACCTTTTGGTTAATTGATCTTCCCCTTTAAGCATTCTCTGAAAGTTCCAACTAAATACCCAAATTCATTCTTGAGAAACGCCCTTTTGAGTATAGTTTTGTATTAGTAATAGTAGTAAAAGTAGTAGCAGCAGTATTAATAGCAGTAGTAGCATGTACATGTTGCCTTTTGATAAGTTGAATATCCCCCTTATGATGCCCAAGAACTTTGATCTTGATACGGCAAGCCGTTCCAAAAATATTGCTTATACGCCCTTTTGACGACCTGTGTGCGCAAAGTGTGTTTTGATTTAGTTCAACTTTCAGCTCAGTATTTCCTCAAATGTTAATTTCTATATTCTCAGTCTTGGTAGTACTCGCTACAGAAGTAGTAATTTTAGTGGTAATATTAGTAATAGTAGTAATAGTAGTTGTAGCAGTAGCAGCAGTAGCCTGCAAATATTGCCTTTTTGTTCAATTAATTAAAAAAAAACTTTTTCCAAAAAATTTAGTTTTTCAAAGAAAAGTAAAGAACTCCACTAAACAAAAATGAGCAAACATAAAATCAAATAATCTACCAAGCGTGAAACTACCACGAATCAGCATCGATAAATAAATGAAACCCAAAACGAACAGAAATTACAATAATTAACCGAGTCAAACTCAAAACAAATAGCAATTAACATAAGTTGGGCGCAAAACCCCTATGCCTTCCCAAGGCCAGAACAAAATTTGCACTTTACTGAAAAAATATAAATGTTTTTACTTTTATAACTTTAATAAATCAAATAATACTAACATTCTGATTACTAAATATCAGTATATGTATATTAAACTGACAATGCAAATTCATTTGTATTTTTTCAGTAAATGCAAATTTTGTTCTGGCCTTGGGAAGGCATAGGGGTTTTTGCGCCCAACTTATGTTAATTTCTCCTATGATTGATCATCTCCGCTAATATTTCCTGTGTTAATAGGTGTTAAGTTTCAAATTAATATACAAAGTCATTCCTGAGTTACGTCTTTCTGACAACCCGTATGCTCGTAACGTGTTTTGATTTAGCTCAACACTCCCCTCAACTTTCTCTGAAAGGCAAACATGAATGCCTTCTGTCTTTTTGGAAAGAAAAGATCAAACATTTCCACCCTTCTCAACAACATATACTATACATAAACAATGGACGAACTGTCTAACTTACAGCCCTTGCCCTGAGGACTGTGGTAGGTTTGACATCCCAGAAGACATAATTACTGGACCTTTCAACTATGCTGAACAAAATGGCAATCTCAAAATTTTGATTGAATGTGTTTGGGGAAATAGTGGGTGGGGGCGGGGGGGGGCTGTTAGCCCACCAATCACTTTAGACTCTTGAAAAGCGCACAAGAAATTTCATTTACAATCGAATGAGCTCATTTTTAGTTTCTACGACAGCTCCTTCTATACGAAGTGCCCCAATGAAAAAAACATAAATCATATATTGTTTCCGCTTCGCTCTTTACTTTTGCAGAGCTATTGCGCTGCCTATGATTATGCTTTAACTGCTTGTTTGTTTCGTTTTAACTGCTCATTATTTAAAAAATTCTGATCTGATGTTTATAAAAAGAACGAAAATAGGGTTACAAGAATCAAAGAATCGGATTTGTTACCAGTTGAGGATCCCTTGTTTCTGAAACTTGAATTGAGGTGTCTTCACGAACTGAAATTTTAATCAGATCAAGATAACAAAGGGACATTCCACACTAAGAATCAATACAAACCCACTTCCTTTAAGAGCTTTTTTTGTCCTCTATGAGCTTTAATTGCCCTCCCCATCCAGTTAAAATTTAGAATCTTCATGATTCTCCCGTCACATATTCCCACACAGTTTCAGCTGGGCCGATTAAGCTGCTAATTTATACCCTTTTTCTATAATTGAGATGTCTGTTGCAGATGTACTCTTTGAACAACCTGGATACACATAGTGTCTTTTGATTTAATTCAACGTCTCTTTCACCATTTCCAGGAAGTTCCAACTTAATGCCTTAACCATTCCCAAGATATTGCAGATATGTATTTTGGCAACCTGAAGCCGATAATTTCTTTGGGTTTACTTAAATATTTCCATTTCCATATTAAATATTTCTCAGCATTCCCTGGAAGTTTTAACTTTGTACATTTAGTCACTCCTGATTTAGTGCAGATTTTCATACCCATGTGGCAATCTGGATGCAGAGAGCGTTTTTTGATTTAGTTCAACATCCTGCCAACCTTCCCTAACAGTTTCAGCTTAATAGGCTTATCTGTTTGTGAGTTAGTGCATATATGCTATTTTGATAACGATACACTTGGGGTCTTTGATTTAGTTCAATATCCTCCTCAACACTGCCTGAAAATTTCAATTTAATACCCTTGCAAGATTACCCCCAACAGGAATAATAAAATACCCTTATTGTATCTTCATTAAAAAAAATGAAGCAAACCGATGTCGTGCCTTGAGGTGCCAGCTCACCGAAGCCATAAATTTTCCTGAATTTAGAACACCTCTTAATTGAAATTATCATTTTTTTATTATTTTTACTATTTTTTGTTATGTGAAGCCTGACATATTGGAGCTAAACCATTTTGACAACGTTGAATGCATGTATTGTCTTTTGATTTCGGTCAGCACCCTTCTCACTAGTCCCTGAAAGTTCCAACTTAGTGCTCTTAGACCTTCCTGAAAGAAGTAGAGGGAGATGTATTACTCCGGGGGGGGGGGTGACGTCAGACCACCTTTCCAGAAATTTAAGCATAGATTTACGTAATAGGCATATGATGGAAATCAAGTTACACAATTCAATTTTTAATATGGCTTCACCTTGGAGCAATTGTATAAGTACATTATACTTCTTGCTTAATATAACAGTTCATTTTAAGCTATTGAACAATAAGCAAGGGGTTTCAGAGCTAAAATATTAGGTGTAAAAACGGTTTAGAATTGCTTACCAACTAAAGGTATATCTGGACAACACTTTGATTTTTGCAAGTACACAAATGATCCTGTAGAAATTACTTGACATTTCAGGGGATTATTTGGACAGGAAAAAGTTAGAACTCCTAGGTTGTGGTTGTTAAAATACACAAGTTCCAATTTTCAATATAGTGACTCCATTAAGAGTTATAAATGTGTAAGAAAAAAGTTATCAGAATGTCTTGAGACCTAATCTTTTGAGAGTTGGACGAGCGAACTCATTAAACATTCAGTTCTGACACTTCCTTGGCTTAATATTATCAAATATGGCAATTTAGAATGTTATCATTTTAAAAGTTTCCCATGACTTAAATGATTCCTGATTATAACTTCTTTATTTACTAACCTTAGACACTTCCACTTCAACTGTTTTTGCAAACATCCAACAATAAAATCCATATGAAAAAGAAAATTATCACCATCTTAAAAATTATGCTCATCCAAACATCTATTTCGAAATACTTTTATTGACCCACTAATTTAAACGAGTAGAAAATGCGATACAGGCTGAAGACGTTCGTAAAACGTTGAATTCTTCTTAAATAATGGACGAACTATGGCTCAGGAAAGATTTTTTTGCAGAGTAAGGTTAATTGTTCTTAAATAATGTACGAACTATAGACGCAGAAATTAAATTTTAGGTGAATCTACAGAGTTTAAACTTTGTTCAGTTTAAGCCTTTTTTCATATTTCTTTATTATTTTTGCGGATCGAGTTCAAAAGGACATTTGGGGTGAAGTTTTATTTTTAAGGCGATTTTGAAAAAAATTAAATAAATTTATTAATTGAAATGAGGGCTGATAGTTTGCCACTGTGCCAAAGAAGAATCTTCGCATATATTTTATTTATTTTTGTTACAAGTAGAGCCGTCTTAAATTTATTTTTTATGGTATTTGAAGCATCTTTAGAATACATACAGTTAAGTAATATTTAAGATAATTCTTCATGTATATTTCAATGTATTTATTTTTGTTACAAGTAGTCGTTTTTTTAATTTATTTTATTAAGGTATCTGAAGTATCTTTAGAATAGATACTTGTAAGTAATATTTAAGATAATGCTTCGTATATATTTTAATTTTTTAATTTTTGTTACAAGTAGAGATGTTTTTAATTTCCTTTTATTCTGATATCTGAAGCATCTTTAGAATACATACAGTTAAGTAATATTTAAGATAGTTCTTTATTTATCTTTTAATGTATTTATTTTTGTTACAAGTAGATGTTTTTATTTTATATTAATTTTTTATGGTATCTGAAGCATCTTTAGAATAGATACATGTAAGTAATATTTAATATAATTCATCGAATATATGTTAATTTATTTATTTTTTTACAAGTAAAGCTGCTTGTGGTAGAAAACTTTTTTCCACAAAGGATATTTTTCAAATAAAAGTAAAGAGCTCCTACATTAAATCAAAGATGTGTAGAAATAAAGTCAAATTATAGTTCAAGCGTAAATTTTCTGTAAACTTACTTCTAATATTATATTTGTTAGAGTGGTTGAAACTTTTTACCACAAAGGATATTTTTCAAGTAAAAGTAAAGAGCTGCTACATTAAATCAAAGATGTGCAGAAATAAAGTCGAATAATTGTTCAAGCATAAATTTTCTGTAAGCTTACTTCTAATGTTATATTTGTTAGAGTGGTTGAAACTTTTTACCACAAAGGATATTTTTCAAGTAAAAGTAAAGAGCTGCTACATTAAATCAAAGATGTGCAGAAATAAAGTCGAATTATAGTTCAAGCGTAAATTTTCTTTAAACTTACTTCTAATGTTATATTTGTTCAGAAATTTTTTTCCACAAAGGATATTTTTCAAGTAAAAGTAAAGAGCCGCTACATTGAATCAAAGATGTGCAGAAATAAAGTCGAATAATCGTTCAAGCTTAAATTTTCTGTAACCTTCCTTAGATCTTAGACCTTAGATCCTCCAGAGCCAGGAGTGGCTCATAGGGCGTCTACGAAGCCTCGCCAGACATCTCGGAACAGAGCTGCAGCCGTGACATCCTCCCACCTTGGTTGAAAAGACAGCTCCGCACTTCTCAGGTCCCGATTGTACTGCCGTCGTAGGGTGTATCTTTGTCAACCTCTTTTCCGCCTCCCCTCGGGGCGCCACTCATATATTGTTTTTGGGAGTCGATC